>CM073465.1:14463851-14671351 GCA_037074535.1 Gleditsia sinensis
AATACATGTAAAAATCACCTGTTCAATGTATTTAAAAATTCTTCTGTTATAAATTACCCATTCAGGGTCTATCACATATATATGCCATTTCTCTAGGCAATCATATATCTCTATAAATCAATGTCACGTGTATAATATTCACTTTATCATTTAATGAGAAATACATGTAAAACCATATACACCATGTGTTAATAAATCCATTTTCAAAACTATACTCTTCTTGAACTGTATTTCAAAATGTAAGCATATCAGATCGTTTTAATGCATTTCAGAAATATATCACAGTGTATATATCTCATAAACATAATCATATACATATTCAAGTATCAAGAAGAGTATAGGCAAGTCATAGGAAGAGTCATCTACTCACAGGTAAGGGCTCCAGATTGGACAGCCCTAAAATCTTCGTTTCTGGTTTGAATTTGACCAAATAAACTTCAAAAACGTGTCCGGAGGGTCCAAAAACCTTAAATGAGCTCGGTTACTGTTCACCGCCGGAAAACACTATTCACGCCGGAAAATACTATTCACCGCCACTATTCACCGCCGGAAAACACTATTCACCGTCATAAAATTTTTTACCAAATCAATAAAATGAATTCATATCCTAATGTTTATCAAGCTTCTGAACCCATCTACGGTGTCAGATTTCTAATTTGAGGTCTCTAAGTAAGGTTTTTCAGAACTTACCTTTTACCGAGATTTTCTACTTCAGATCTACGGCGATTCAACGGTTGATTTGAAAAACTGATCGGTCAAAATTGAAGTACTCTTCGTCCTGAATCCAATAACAATTTCGGTTTTGAGATTGGAAACCCTTAAACACCCCAAATCGACAGATAAAATTTGATATTACTATTCACTTACTATTCACTACTGTGCATTTCTTCGTTTTTTTTTCTTCTTTCTCGATTCCTCTCCCGGCATCCATTTTAACATTCTGTTTTTTTTTTTTTTTTTTTTATAATAATAATATTTATTAAATAATTAATAATAGGATTTTCTTTTATAAAAATTCATAGAAATTCCATTTTTCATCATAAAATATTCCAAAAATTTCTAAAAATTTCCTTCCTCATAAATCTTTAGTTAAACTCTTAAATCATGATTTTTCTTGATAAAAATCACATTAAAAAAATTTCAAAACAAATTTCTTTATTCATATTAAAAGAAAGAATATTTCTAAAAATACCATAAAAATTCAATAGAGGCCGATATAATTATTTTAAACAATACAATATTTTTTTTACTTAAAAGTCAACTTACTTTTAACAAATCATAATTATTTCTACATAAATAATAATATTTTTGCTAATAGCGCGCCAAAAATATAAATTCTCATATTTCTTTTGTAATTCTTTAATCCATGTAATAAATATACATATTTTCACTGGTTCTTATCTCTATTGTCAAAATTCTCTTTTTTATTCTACATTCCCTTTAATTGGAATTTTTTTGTTAAATTTTACGGTTATTACATTCTTCCCCCCTTAAAGAAATTCGGTCCCCGAATTTCATCACCACAGTTGCAGATAAACACTAACCTCATTATTCAAACAAATACAGATATCTGACACATATATCATTTTTCCTTTTTCAAGTAGCTTCATCAGAAGAGTGATTTTTCCATATCACCTTTACTGTAGGTATTTCTTCTTTTTTTACCGTAACTTCTTTATTTATCTGCCCGCTATTGCTACTGGTTGTTCCTCATAGGTTAATCTTTTTGTAACTGAATCTATGGACATTGTATAACATGTGTAGAATCCAGTAAATATTTCTGTAGTATAGATATATGAAAAAAACTGAATAAACATTATCTAATGCAAGTGATAAAACCAAACAATAAGCCACTGAACCGATTCTATCAAGAATTCAAATAACTCTATATACCGAGAGGGTAACTTCCCTTTCTTTCCAAATCTCATTACCTCTTTCATGGTGAGTCATTAAAGAATATATGATCACCAACTGAAAATTCCTAGTGCTCAACATTCATAGTCCTTGTAAACTTTTGACTTGTATTGAGTTTCCAGGATTCTTTTTCTAATCAATTTCACTTTATCAATAACATCTTATAATAAATATAACTCCACTGAGTCATTTAACAGGACATTTGTAACACCTCTTACATAAGGTTTAAATCTTCTAATATCATTTTATTATAGACAAATTCTGCTAAGAAATCTCCTACCAATCTCAAAAACATATGCTTGAAGCATGCTCTCCAAGCTAGCATCATCAATTTAGATAAGGTATATTTTATCTATTGCATGTTATTCCAAATTAGATTTCCAAAGTTTAACTTTTCTCAATTCACTCACATATTAAGAAACCTATGATGTTCATGTAAAACTTCAAATGATGCCATTGTATATTGGCATGATAATTACTACTATGAGTAAGTTCAACTAAGGACAATTAATTTCTCCCAACTTCCACCATAATAAGATAAAGATACGTAAGTCATAACTTCTAATGTATAAACACATCATTTAATTTTAGTATCAGTTATACTATAATTTAATAAAGATCCTTAGACTTCCTGAATATCTCTCTTGAGATAATACATTCAATTCGTACTTGCCAACATACCCGCCAATGAAAAATTTTACTTGTATCTTCTTTTTACCATTATACTAGTACCATTTTTTTTTTATATCTCAGTATATCTTTGTTACCTCGGTTTATCCATATTTACAATCTATGACTTCTTCTGAAATCTCTTTTCTCAACACTTATTTATACGTGAATTTCTAATCTCAACATGAGTCTCAATTTAATAAGGTATAAATCCTTAACATAAATATCTTAATCACTTACATTATTCTCAAAGATAATTCTCAAAATATTCTTCATATGTCCAAATTAAAATTTCGAGATTATCTTAAATCTTACTTTTCATACTTTACTCTTCAAAAATTTCAACACCGTTAATTCCTTTGATTCCATTCATCAAAGCACCATTACATCATCATCCATCTAGTCTTTTCAAAATGTCTATTACTTTAATCCACTAATCAGCTGAACACCATAATAATCCATTATTAGAAATTATCTTTCCTTGATATGAGGGAAAACAACCTTGCTTTTAATGCCAACCGTTAATGAGGGAGAATGCAGTAAAACAGACAAAAAGCACAATAGAGAATGGTGCCAAAATAGAAAGTAAAAAAATTTGGACAAACATTGAAAAGCATTAAAATCGGTGGCCGTAATTCTTGAAAATCTATAAACAAAATCTATTTACGATTTCGGCAAAAATCGGTGGCCGCAAGTTTTGAATATATGTGTAAATATTTAATACAAAGATATTGTTATTCGGCGGAAGCATATCATATGAAAAAGAGATATCTCTGAGCTTATAAAGTCTGTGAAAAATAATAGCACATAGTTAACTGGTAGGATGCAGTTGATTGCTTCAGAATAGATGTAATCAATCAACTGTAAAATAACCAGTTCAAATTAAAATTTCTCAAAATAGCTAGTCGACTTATAAACCAATAGTCGACTGGTAAGAATATTGAGAAAAACAAGATAACTCTTTTGTCCCTCTTCAACAACTAACTGGTTTGCATTTTTCAATCTTTTTTTTTTTCTTTATGTGTTTAATATGGGTCATAGTCATAACTGCTGTATATATACATGCTTGCCGTCATTTTTTTTTTTGAAAATTTTATCTTCAATTTAGCTGATATTTATCAATCACTCACATAGTTGTTATATTTATATCCGGCCTATTCACATAGCTATTATAAATATGCCCTTCTCTGAGTTCTATACATGCTTACATTAGTATCTTTATCTTCATACTCAGAGTTAAGGTGATAGAAATTATGGAGGGAAACGCATTCCGTCAGTTTCGAAATATTTGTGTCTTTTGTGGTTCCAGTCTTGGAAAGGACGGAGAATATGTGAAAGCAGCACAAAATCTAGGTATGGTGCTGGCCAGGAGAAAAATTCATCTAGTCTATGGTGGAGGTAACCGTGGGTTAATGGGATGTGTGTCTACAGCTGTACATGTAGGAGGATGCCAAGTTTTAGGTATTATTCCTACAGCTCTAGCTGTATCTAACATCGTAGGAAAGACAATTGGGGAAGAGTTTAAAGTTGCATCCATGCATGAGCGCATGGCTAGAATGATGAGCAATGCTGATGCCTTCATTGCCTTACCAGGGGGTTTTGGTACTTTAGAAGAAATTTTCCAAATAGTCTCTTGGGCACAACTAAATCTGCATCACAAACCGATAGATTTGTTAAATGTTAATCACTTCTTTGATGGTCTGTTATCTTTCATTGATCATGCTGTGGAACAAAGGTTTATCCCACACTCAGCACGACGAATTCTCATCTCAGCTTCAGATGCTGAGGAGTTGATTAATGCTTTACAAGCATATGTTCATGTACCTGATCCAATCACAGCTCAAATAGAATGGACAACAGACCACAGCAGAAAGCGAAAATTGGACTTGGATCTTCATCTGTAACTGTAGCAACTTTTACTTTCTTAGGGTTATCTTAGATACCATCTTGTTAGCCACATACCTTAAGAAAGTACTATTACTAAGTCAAAATTTATATTTTGAGAACTTAGTATATAGCTGATATTCCCTTGGAGTTTGTAATACTATCTTTAAATGTTGCTTATGATCCTCTACACTCTTGAAATATTCTAGTATATTATCAATAATTATAATAATATCTTAATCCAGGGATGGTTTCATTACTCTATTTATCAAGTCCATGAATGCATCTAGACATTTGTCTGACAAAATGACATCTCTAAAACTCCTAGTGCCCATGCTGAATCCTAAAAGAAATGTTCTAATTATTCTCTTCCCTTGTCCACAATTAAT
The DNA here is from genome assembly GCA_037074535.1 of Gleditsia sinensis. Lineage (NCBI taxonomy): Eukaryota > Viridiplantae > Streptophyta > Magnoliopsida > Fabales > Fabaceae > Gleditsia > Gleditsia sinensis. The sequence goes on from CM073465.1 coordinate 14,468,708, forward strand.
GATATCCAGATATCAAATCAATTCAATTTTTTTTTTAAATGTTGAGCACCTTGTAGCTGGTCAAACATATCATCTATATGAGGTAATGAGTATTTATTTCACATTGTTACTTTATTGAACTGTCTATAATCTATACATATTCATAATGATCCATCTTTCTTTTTCACAGATAGAACTGGGGCACTCCAAGTAAAAGTACTAGGGTATATAAATCCCTTGTATAACAAGTATTTCAACTCATCCTTCCATTCTTTAAGTTCATTCGGTGCCATTATATATAGAGGTATAAACACTGGTTGTGTTCCAGGAAGTAAATCAATACCAAATTATATTTTACATTTCGAGGTAATCCTGGCAATTCCTCAGGAATTACATCAGAAAATTCTTTAACCACTGGAACGTATACTTTATATCAACATCTCATAACACCGCCAAATATCCTTGGCATCATTTTGTAATATACATCGTTTTGTAATAACTTATAGGCTGCTAAATCAAAGATTAGATTACTGGATACTTCACTATAATCTTTTCGTATCAAGAAAGGAAATTCCCCAATAATATTGAATTTAATCACCTTATAGTGATATTTCATAATGACATGACATAATGCCAATTAATCCATTCTCAATATCACATCAAAGTCTACCATATCTAGACAACCAGGTACATCGGATGTCACATTCAGAAACCACCATATTTAGTATCTGTATCAATTCTTTAAATTTTCTGGGATGCCTATCCCTTTCACTTTCAAACTGTAATTGATCCATAAATATCTCTTACCATCTTATACTATAAACTTTAGCAACTTGGAATAGAAAGGAAACTGAAATCCTATAGAATCCTTCAGCAGCACCTGAAGTATAAATATGTCCGGCTCATATCGATACTAAAGGTCCTACTAAAGAATCCTTTACTCTGATTGTCACAGGGAAACCTAATGCTCTGATACCAACTTGTCACGACCCTAATTTTAGGGCACGTGAAATCCATATACCATACACATATATTTTCCATAAATGTACATAATGTCATTCTTTATCATATAAACCAATACATATAAGTTCTCATACACATATACAATATACAGTGTACGTCTATAAACACCAGAGTAACAGTAGAAGCAAGGATCCTGCCTGTGACGTTCAGAGCAACTCTAGAATACAAATATTTTACAAATATAAAACATTGAGAGCCTAGAAACAATGTAGGCTCACCACTGAAGTACGACCTCTAGTCGATCACGTGGCTGTTGGACCAAACTCTATGTCTTTATCTGAAAAAAATAGATCCACATCGTGTAGTGAGTTTTACAACTCAGTGAGCAGATAATACCTCCTATGACCTCTTAGGTCAACATATGGATGTACTCATATAATAAATTTATGTTATCAAAAATTACATTTCAAAAGTACATCCACATGGGACCCGCATTTTTCAAATTTTCTCTATTCAAAACAATCATAATCAGGTCTTTCAAACCGTATGCGGTACTGTATACACAATGCTCATGTCAAGTTCAAAATCATATTCAATACTGTAAAATCAATAATCAAATTATGCTATGTATCCAAAACATTTCTCATAAAATATTCGGAGGATCCCATATCAGAACCACCATACCAGAGTTTGACCCCTTCCGTACTTTGTTGGTATAGGATTTGCCTAAACTCAGTATCCCGCTGAGGTTTGCCCTACTACCATTCAAGAGGACACGCGAAGGGACTCTGTATGGGTCTTTCCCAAGCACACAGCAAGGGAAGGCAAAATAACATCTCATATAACTGGCATCTCGCCCATATATAGGAGGCATTCCGCTCTCCTTCACATATAATCTCCCGTGTGTTGGCCCTCACACGAGGCTAGCACCACCTCCCCTGCTAGCTGAGGCAATCAAGGTGCGCACCAAGGCTAACATCACCTGCTGTTAGCAGACAGTGTTTCCAATAGGATTCCTCCACAGAAAATACCATATGCACATATGCCATATAATACAGTATAAATTCTCAATATAATACAGACTTTCAGTCTCAAAATACTCATATGTCAAAACTTCCCATTCAGGGGAAACATGTATACATGCCCATATTCAAGGCAAACATATCACTATAAAATCAATGTCATATGTATAACATACTTTCTTTGACATGCAATGCGAAATACATGTAAAAATCACCTGTTCAATGTATTTAAAAATTCTTCTGTTATAAATTACCCATTCAGGGTCTATCACATATATATGCCATTTCTCTAGGCAATCATATATCTCTATAAATCAATGTCACGTGTATAATATTCACTTTATCATTTAATGAGAAATACATGTAAAACCATATACACCATGTGTTAATAAATCCATTTTCAAAACTATACTCTTCTTGAACTGTATTTCAAAATGTAAGCATATCAGATCGTTTTAATGCATTTCAGAAATATATCACAGTGTATATATCTCATAAACATAATCATATACATATTCAAGTATCAAGAAGAGTATAGGCAAGTCATAGGAAGAGTCATCTACTCACAGGTAAGGGCTCCAGATTGGACAGCCCTAAAATCTTCGTTTCTGGTTTGAATTTGACCAAATAAACTTCAAAAACGTGTCCGGAGGGTCCAAAAACCTTAAATGAGCTCGGTTACTGTTCACCGCCGGAAAACACTATTCACGCCGGAAAATACTATTCACCGCCACTATTCACCGCCGGAAAACACTATTCACCGTCATAAAATTTTTTACCAAATCAATAAAATGAATTCATATCCTAATGTTTATCAAGCTTCTGAACCCATCTACGGTGTCAGATTTCTAATTTGAGGTCTCTAAGTAAGGTTTTTCAGAACTTACCTTTTACCGAGATTTTCTACTTCAGATCTACGGCGATTCAACGGTTGATTTGAAAAACTGATCGGTCAAAATTGAAGTACTCTTCGTCCTGAATCCAATAACAATTTCGGTTTTGAGATTGGAAACCCTTAAACACCCCAAATCGACAGATAAAATTTGATATTACTATTCACTTACTATTCACTACTGTGCATTTCTTCGTTTTTTTTTCTTCTTTCTCGATTCCTCTCCCGGCATCCATTTTAACATTCTGTTTTTTTTTTTTTTTTTTTTTATAATAATAATATTTATTAAATAATTAATAATAGGATTTTCTTTTATAAAAATTCATAGAAATTCCATTTTTCATCATAAAATATTCCAAAAATTTCTAAAAATTTCCTTCCTCATAAATCTTTAGTTAAACTCTTAAATCATGATTTTTCTTGATAAAAATCACATTAAAAAAATTTCAAAACAAATTTCTTTATTCATATTAAAAGAAAGAATATTTCTAAAAATACCATAAAAATTCAATAGAGGCCGATATAATTATTTTAAACAATACAATATTTTTTTTACTTAAAAGTCAACTTACTTTTAACAAATCATAATTATTTCTACATAAATAATAATATTTTTGCTAATAGCGCGCCAAAAATATAAATTCTCATATTTCTTTTGTAATTCTTTAATCCATGTAATAAATATACATATTTTCACTGGTTCTTATCTCTATTGTCAAAATTCTCTTTTTTATTCTACATTCCCTTTAATTGGAATTTTTTTGTTAAATTTTACGGTTATTACAAAAACCCTTTTCGGGGTGACAAATAAGCGCCACTGAAGCCAAGATTCAGTGACGACGTCACATGTCGCCACTAAAACATTTTCAGTGGCGACAAATAGTCGCCACGGAAGCCACGATTCAGTGGCGACATTTCATGTCGCCACCAAAAGTGTACCTTTTGCCGAAAAAAAATTATAAATCACTTTTTACCCTCATTTTTAGTGGCGACATTATTCAAGTCGCTACTAAAAGTGCGATTTTTTGTGGCGACATGCTTGTGTCGCCACAAAAAGCACAACTTTTAGTGGCGACCCTAAATGTCGCCACTGAAAGTAGCTTTTACTGACGAATTTAAAGGTCGCCACTGAAAAGTCGCCACGAAAGCTTAAATTTCTTGTTGTGATGTGTGATGTCGATTGCAAATTTATTCAAACTCTAACTTAGTTCATCTATCATACTAAGAGGCATCCATTGTTCTTCTTCTTGAATATATACTTTTAGGAGTTTTCATTCTTTGCGAAGTTCATTTGCAGCATTTATTACACTTCCCTTCTTAAAAGATTCATCTACCTAAAGATCAGAGTTAATTAAACTCTCTTGGGAAAATCTTAGTTCAGCATGAGTGATTTTGAGCAGAAATCGTCTTCAATGGGTTATAAATCAAGGAAGGAGGGGCTTGGCTTTGAAGTTTCATAGTGAAGAAAACTCTTTGGCTTGACTTGGAGAGTAGATGTAAGCACCGGAACTACTGTAAATTGATTTTACACAATCTCCCTTCCCTTACATAGTCACTATGAAGACTAGAAGAGAGAGCTATCATAGAATACCAGAGAAAGAAGGGGAGGGCAACTTAGTGATGAGGGTAGTCATCGTTTACTTTTTCTTTTTCTCTTTTATCGGATGTTCCCGAAGGGACCATCGTTTACTCAAATAAGCATTCAAGTGTTTGACCCACTAATCTTGTATTGCTCCTATTTGCATAGAGCCACAAGGGAAGCACCGACTAGCTAGGTTTAAATGCAAGAAATATTACAAATAAGGAACTCTGTAATCACTTCAATTTAAATTGCTGAAATTTAATTTTCTTATATTTTAAATTTTATCCAAACACTACGTAAAAGAATTCCACATTACATAAGATAATTACAGATGAAGCAAAATTATAGAAGAAGAAGGAAAAGGTAAGCGTAGTTCTCAAATATATGCTATAAATTTCTGAATTATAACATGTGACATAATAATGTGGTGTTCAGTTATTAAAAAGAATGTTCACATATATTTTTATGTGAAATTCTAATGACAAACATACAAGAAAGAACAAAATAAAAAGTCAAAAAACATAATGAAAATGAAAGATTCATAGTGAGCATGTCAGTGTCTTCCCCATGCTCGTACAGTTTCCCGCTATCGAAATCGTATTAGCCATTGATATTCTATCCTGTTGCCACTCTTCTCAACCTAAGTCCTTACGATGCCTTTCACAGTGGCAAACCGAAGCTTGGCAGTTGTTAACCAAGTCTTATCTGGAAATTGTTAGAAAGCAGGATCATGGTTGTATAGAGCACTACGTACCATTAGAAAAAAAAATGCAAAAGGGTAGACTGCTGGAAAATAGTTGCATGAAACTGATACCACTATCTGTTTCTTATCCTAAAATACATGGCTTTTTTATCCCTTTCTTTTTTTGCTTGTTTGTTTATGGAGAAAAATAAAGTCATTCCTACTTGTTTGGCCCATTCCGGAACACGGACCACATCAGATGCTTGATTAAGTCTTAAAAGTCACTTCAATCGAGAAGAAAAGAAAAAATTATAAGTTGACCATTTTTGTCGTTACATGGCTTTTTTATCTCTTTCTTTTTTTTCCCTTGTTTGTTTATGGAAAAAAATAAAGTCGTTCCTATTTGTTTGGCCCATTCCGGAACACGGACCACATCAGATGCTTGATTGAGTCTTAAAAGTCACTTCAATCGAAAAGAAAAAAAAAATCTAAGGTGACCACTTTTGTCGTTACTGGAAATAAAAAAGCTATCATCTTAAACCTTCAATTATGACCTTTTGTCATCTCTAAATTGTCACTATTGCTTCTGTCACTGTAGTCTAAGGTAATGATATTTGAAGATCCTCACTAGAAAGGTCGACGATGATGGCATCAAAAGCACATAAGTTGTCATAAAAAATTACAATATTGAGTGAAAGACTGTCATCACTAAAATCTAAACTTGCAGAGTTGTCATTGAAAGTAACTTTTACTAACAACAAACATTGTCATTGAAGATCTCATATTCAATGGTGACATTTTGTTATTGTTACTAAAGGTTCCATTTTCAATGATGACAATGGTCATTAAATGTTGGAACAATTTTTTTATATTTAAACTTCACAAATGAAAACTTTTGCCAACCAATAATTAATAACAAAAAGAAAACAAAAAACAAATTTTTCATTCATGAAAATCTAAATGTAGTAATATAAAATTGATCCAAAATGTATAATTCTTATGTACAAGTCAAATTACAAGCACAACCAATATGCAAAATCTCTGCGTCCGACCAACACAAGCAAAGCCAAGCTTGATCCTTCTTGAACAGCGCAACAATGACATATACCCATTTGTGCTTAAACAATGCTAAAATAAAAATAAAACTGGCTAACAATTTTGAAGTTAATTAAATCAAAATCTGACACGTAAATCTAAAAAGAATTTAAAAAGTACATAAAACAAAATAGGAAGGATGAAAAGCATAATGCATTTAACTCAATTTAAACATAAAAGATTGAATTATATGGCTGTCAAACAATCAATAATTTATTTATACAGACTGAAAAACAACTATGGAACTGCTAGTACGAAAAAAAATAAGAATATAAACTGTATCATGCCTTAGTTCCTCTAATTTCTTTTGCTCCCTTCTTTTCAAGTATTCATGTCCTGAAACCTTTCTGAATTAAAAGAAAGAAGATGACCAAAACTATCATGACATACTGCTATACTTTAGGCCATTCCATGAGCAATCAACAGAGTATTCATAGTATGAAAGAGAAAATTGCCAATATATAAGTTGTTAAAGTCCATGAAAAAGCTGGTTTATAAACAAAAAAGAGTGTCCCCAAGGAAAAGAGAAAATCCATAAAATAATTATTGACAGAGACGATGCTCATGATGGGTATAAGGTTGAGCTTGATTATCTTTTGTTTCTTGTCTTCCTTTATTTTCGTTTGATATTTTAACTGGGATGAGTTCTGGTGAGATTCTTTTGAGCGTTTGTAAACAATTTTGACACATTGGATTCAATACTAGATGTAGGAATCCCTAATTGAAAATTTGGTCCAGTGTAAATCGCTTGTGTACATCATCTTGTATTTATAATTTCTATTTTCTAGTTTTCTGCAAAAGTATCATGACGTACTGCTATACTTTAGGCCATTCCATGAGCAATCAATAGAGTATTCATAGTATGAAAGAGAAAATTGCCAATCAAATTTCTCCAATTGAAAGGAACACATATAAGTTGTTAAAGTCCATGAAAAAGCTGGTTTATAAACAAAAAAGAGTATCCCCTAGGAAAAGAGAAAATCCATAAAATAAATATTGACAGAGATGATGCACATGATGGGTATAAAAGGTTGAGCTTGATTATATTTTGTTTCTTGTCTTCCTGTATTTTCGTTTGATAATTTAACTGGGATGAGTTCTGGTGAGATTCTTTTGAGAGTTTGTAAACAATTTTGACATATTGGATTCAATACTGGATGTAGGAATCCCCAAAGGTATAAACGTAAAGATATTGGGATCCACACAATTCAGATGGCCATGGATTCGTCAACCAAACTTCAAACTTAAGCCTTCAATAAAACCCACAATTTACAGCCACGCTACTTATTTCTCTCTTACTTTCTTTCTTATCCCTAGTAATATATATTTGTGCCATTCGTACCTAATGTCCTCGACTGCTCTTGCTTTTTTATTCGGTCTGATCACCTCATCTCTTAATTCCAACTTTGTCCCAGCTATTTTGATTGCTAAGCGTACCAATTTTATTCACTATGATGTGTGTTGCATTGATTACATATTTATTCAAGCAATAACTTCTTTCATCCATCATCCAGAGAAGCGTCCATTGTTTTTCTTCTTTAATATCTACGTTTAGGAGCTTAATTCTTTGTGAAGCATATTTGTAGCATTTATTACTCTTCCATCTTATAAGATTTCACTTACCAAAAGATTAGAGAGTGAGTTAAAATCTTGGGAAAATCTTTAGTGTGTGAGTCTTTGTTTTTTGGGATAAAAACAGGGAAAAGTGCACACTAGTGATGCTAATTGATTTGATTAGCATCATTAGTAATGAAAATAATGATAATTCTCCGTTAGTCAAAATAATTATTAAATATAATATTCGCAATCAAGAATACAATTTAAAACATGCAAAAGCATAATATTACACACATGGTAGTGTATAATATTATGGATAAAGTTATGAGTAGCAATTTAAAAACTACTCAAAATATAATTTAAAATTTTAAAATAATCACAATTTAATAATTATTACATTTTATCAAACATGAAAGATGTAAAAATTAAACACTTTAAATAAGAGTGTATAAAAATGTCTATTTAATTGTCTAGGAATACCATGTGAGTATCAATGTCTATTCAAAATGGACACCAAGTAAATCTATTTTCCACTAAATTAAAGAAGAAAATGAGGTAGGGATTAATCAAGTTATTTCTATCAACATTTATTTTCAAAAGAGTAAATTACTAATTTAGTCCTAAAAAATACTAATAATAAAAAAAAACTTTAAGTACCATATTAATATTGATCCAACTGTCAAAATATTAATAAATGTTATGTATTAGAAACTCCAATAATATTGTAAGTTTGACAGAGACATTGTTAACAGAACAAATTGTCACAGATAAAATGTACTTAAAATATATTGCTAAGATACATCAAAATCTTCAATAACAATTTTTTGATTCATTTCATTATTGGAAAATAAACTTAAATATGCTATAGTATTTTAAAATTTTTATAGTTTAATTTAATTTATCTATTATAAAAATAAGCAATTTTGTCTTTTTATTTTGAAATAGTTTGTAACAAGGCTGCAAATAATTAATTTTGTAATGCTTTTAAAAATGGATAAGTCTTGGATTGTGAAGTTTCGAATATCTGTGAATACTTGGATAGACTAAATGGATTTCTAAACTTTGGATTTGCTGACTCGAGAGTGGATGGTAGAATAATATGTATATGTCTTAAGTGTAGGTCTAAGAAATAGCAATTTAGAGAAGATGAGCATTACCACTTGACTATTAAAACATTTTCTCAAAGGTATGATTACTGGGTTAAGCATGGGAAAAGACCTATAGAAGAACCTCATGTAACACATCATGTAATACCACAAGTGAGAGAAGAACCGATTTGCAGAGATGACGTTGTATAGGACATGGTCTGTTATGCATTTGAGATTCATCATGAAAATAAGAGTGTAAATTTTTTGCAAATGGCAATTTCACTGGCAGAGCAAAGGATGATTCATGGTGCAAAAAGAATGTTATGATTTAATTGAGGATGGACAACAAAAACTATATGAAAGGAGTGAGAAGTAGCTAGTCCAAATTGTCTTTTTTAGTGAACTTGTATCATATCAAATTTTTGTGTAGGGTAAGTGACAGGGTAAGTCAATTATACTCAAGTTGTTGGTTGATGTCTTGCTAAATGAAAAATTCCACCTTCATTTTATAAAAGTCGATAAAATAACTAACAAGTTGAGGATTAACTACACAAAGATCCATTCATGTTATTTTGGGAAGGATGACAATAGAGATGTTTGTAAAAATTGTAACACATCTAGATGGAAACTGAAGAAAAAAGGTGAAAAGCAAAAGAAGTTGCCTAACAAAATCCTCATATACGTTTCATTGAAGCCACGACTATAAAGGTTATTCATGTTTTCTAAGATTGCTAAACATATAAAATGGCATGCCATGGACAATAATAATGATGGCATGAAAGGAATAAAAAGGACTCTAAGGCATAGAAGAGATTTGACATGAAGAGTCCTCAATTTGCATCAAATCCTCAATATGTACTTCTGGGCATGTCCACTGATGGTTTCAATCCATATGGCAACTTGGGTATAAGTTACAACAACTAGCCAATGGTACTGATGCCTTACAACCTCCCTCCTTAGATGTGTATGAATAGAGCTCCTTCATTCTCTCACTGATAATTCCATGTGGAAAAGTACTAGAAAATGATTTAGATGATATTTGCAACTGCAAATAGAATAGTTGAAATATTTATGGTTTGTCAAAGTTGAAACATTTGATTCTTTCACCAATGAAATGTTCAATATACACGTAGCTTTGATGTGGACTATAAATGATTTTCTAGGACTTAGAACCTTACCTAGGTGAAATAATCATACTAGTTCAGCTTGTCTCTATTGTAACTTTGATTCAATTTTTGTGCTCTTTCTTTCTAGTTGAAGGTGGTGCTTTATGGGCCATTGTCACTTTATGAACTCAGGCCATAAATTTAGATTGATGCACAATGGGTTTGATGGAATTGAGGGGAAAAGAAATCCCCATAACAATAACTGGCTCAGACATCTTAACATAGCTTAAAAATATTGATGTTGTATTTGATGAAAATATAGACGTTCAAGGCCAGGTGCATAGATCTCAAGCAGTTGGTGGTCTTGATGCTAACATTTAACAATGGTATAACAAGAGTATACTTTTTCAACTTCATTATTGGGCAAACCTATTGTTATGCCACAATCTTGATGTGATGTATATTGAAAAAAATGTTTGTGACAATGTTATATTCACTTTGCTTAATGAATCTAAACAATAAAAGACCACTTAAAAGCACAAAAAGACTTACAGTAAATAGATATCAATCCTAATCTTTGGACTAATGACAATGAAAGATAGGCCCCAGCTTTGTTCATTTAAGAAATGCAGATAAGGATATATATATATATATATATATATATATATATATATATATATATATCTTAAAACATTAAAGAATATCACTATGTCATATGGTTATTCAAGTAACATTTCTAGATGCATTGATTTGAGACTACATAAGATTGGATGACTAAAAATTTATGACTCACATGTTCTCATGGAGCAACTTCTATCCTTAGCCGTAGGAAAAACACTTCCTAGGCAAGTTTTTATAGTTCTATTTGGCTTGTATTCATTCTTTAGACAAATTTGTAATAAGGTGTTAAATGTGAATGAACTTAATCAACTTTACAATAGAGTTGTTCTCACACTATGTTATCTAGAAATGTTATTCCCTTATTCATTCATATAGTTATAGTTCATTTGATTGTTCCTTCATAGCTCGGACCTCAATAGGATATAGCTCAGGACTAATATCAATGTTTATTTCTTCTAGATTAAGAGTTTGGCAACCCTAATCTAAGGTTATAATATCCTCAGTTCACTAAGTTAAAGAATCCAAATTGGGAGGTTCCGTCCAATATAGATGGATATATCCCATAGAAAGTAAATACTTACTTCTTTTATAAATTCGTTTTCATTTTTTCATTCTTCATGACTTATGATTTAATGTATTATGTATAGACACTTAGGGAAGTTAAAGTTTTTGTATGGAATAAGGCAAGGCCAAAAGCCTTAATGGCTAAATCTTACTTGGCTCAAGAACTTTTAATTTTTTGTTTGAGATACTTTGATGTTATGGAGATGATATTTAACCTTATTCATGTAGATGATCGACCCAATATTAGGCTATCTAATGCTGACACTTTGTTTCCACTAGTTGAAAAATTAGGTGGTGGTTTTGAGTACTTTACTCTTTCTTTGGTAGAAAAATTAGAGGCATATCGTCACGTGCTTACCAATTACAAATAAGTGGACCATTTCATTTGATGTGTAAATTATGTTTATTAGATTAAATTTTGACTAATGTTTGTGACAATATATTTACGTTTATTTGTATGTTATATAGGGAATCCAAAGACCACATGAGACATAGTTTAAGAGGTCAAACACGATCTTCTACCGATATAGATAAAAAATTTAGAGTTTGTTTCATGATTTTATCGTTGTGTAAGTATATATATGTCCACTATTAATATGTGAATCATTCATAAAACCTTAAATAATCACTTCTTTTTTATATTTTAGATAACAAATGTTGTCTATGGATCTCATTCAATTGATATGAAATTCCTTTCCCTTGGACCATTTAATAAAACAAGGCAATATAATGCATACAATGTCAATGGATTTAAATTCTAAACATTAGAGCTAGACCAAGATTGAAAACTCAAAACAGTGGAGTTTTTGGGACTTTTGAGACAACAAGTTATTCAAGTAGTCGCAACAACCATATGCAATTTAAAGGTGTCCCTTATTATGGAAAACTATTAGATATCATTGAATTAAATTATCATGGTCAATTTATGATTACTTTATTGAAGTTTATGTGGGCCAACACAGCTAATTTCAATGGTATTTCAACTAATGAAATGGGTATTATGTTTGTTGATTTTTCATGGTTGATATACATCGGTAATAGTAAAGATAACAAGCCATATATCCAAGTTTCTAAGGTTCACCAAGTATATTATATGCAAGATAAGTTGGACAAAAAATAGAGCATGATTGTGCATCTAAAATCCCATGACTTGTATGAAATGGGTGAAGATGATGAGAATATTATGTATGAGAGTGACTCATTCCAAGATTAAGATTTTGAAGTGTTATTCCTAGATGGAGAAGTAAATTTATACTTGTCTTGGTAATAATCTTTATATTTTTTATTTTTATTTTTTTACAGTAAATTTATCTATTTTATGTATATCAAATTTGAACTAATGTTATTTTATTCTTAATTAGCTTAGTCAAGGTAAGTAAGGTTGGTGAATCCTACTCTAGAAATCCTTTACCTAAATCATCGACCAATGAGGGTGGATAGCCAAAGGACATGGATTTAATTAAATCACAAGCGTCATTAACATTCTAGTAACTGAAGGTTGAGTTCTTTATTGATGACCTTTTTTGTAATAACCGTAAAATTTAACGAAAAAGAATTCCAATTAAAGGAAATTTAGAATAAAAGAGAGAATTTTGAAAATAGAGATAAGAACCGTAGAAAATATGTATATTTATTACAGGATTTAAAGAATTACAAAAGGAATATGAGAATTTATATTTTGGCGCGTAATCTCTATTTTTAAATGATAGTATTTGGCTATAAGTAAATATATTTTTATTTGCTTATCAATGATTATGTTTTGCTAAAAGTAGAAGACTTTTAAGCAAAATAATTATCGTTTTGCTTAAAATAATTATACTGGCCACTAATGAATTTTTGTCATATTTTTAGGAATATTCTTCCTTTTATTATGTATAAAGATATTTATTTTGTAATTTGTTTTATTGAGATTTTTATCAAGAAAAATCATGATTTAAGAGTTCAACTAAAGGTAATTGAGAATGTAAATTTTTAGAAATTTTTAAGATATTTTTAGATGTAAAACGGAATTTATATGAATTTATAAAAAGAAAATCTTATTATTAAATATTAAATAGTTATTATTATTAAAAAAAAGAAGAAGAAGAAGAATATAAGAAAGGAAAAAGGAGAACCCGGCTGCAAATCAAAAAAAAAGGGGGAGAAGGTAAATAGTGCATAGTGTGGAATAGTAACATTCGACTTTATCTCTCGATCTGGAGTGTCTATAGGCTTCCGATCTAAAAACTGAGGGTATTTCTGGATTCAGGACGAAGAATACTTCAGTTCTGACCGATCAGTTTTTCAAATCCACCGTTGAATTACCGTAGATCTGAAGTAGAAAATCTCGGTAAAAGGTAACTTCTGAAACTCTTACTTAGAGACCTCAAATTAGAAATCTGACACCGTAGATGGGTTCAGAACCTTGATAAACATTAGGATATAAATTTGTTTCGGCGATTTGGTAACTTTTTATGTGGCGGATGAATAGTGATTTCTGGCATGAATAGTGCGGATGAATAGTGTTTCCAGCATGAATAATGCAGATGAATAGTATTTCCTGCGGTGAACAGTACCAAGCTCCCAGAGTCATTTTTAAGGTTTTTGGACCCCCTGGACACGTTTTTGAAGCTTGTTTGGTCAAATTCAGACTAGAAAAGAGCATTTTAAGGCTGTCCAATTCGGAGCCCTTACCCTGTGAGTAGATGATTCTTCCTATGACTTGTCTATACTCTTCTTGATACTTGAATATGTATATGATTATGTTTATGAGATATACACACTATGATATGTTTCTGAAATGCATTAAAACGATCTGATATGCTTACATTTTGAAATACAGTTCAAGAAGAGTATAGTTTTGAAAATGAATTTATGAACTCATGGTGTATATGATTTCACATGTATTTCTCATTAAATGATAAAGTGAATATTTATACACGTGACATTGATTTATAAAGATATATGATTGCCTAGAGAAAGGGCATATATATGTGATAAACCCTGAATGGGTACTTTATAACAAATGAATTTTGAAATACATTGAACATGTGATTTTTACATGTATTTCACATTACATGGCAAAGAAAATATGTTATACATGTGACATTGATTTTACAGTGATATGCTTGCCTCGGATATGGGCATGTATACATGTTTCCCCTGAATGGGAAGTTTTGACATATGAGTATTTTGAGACTGAAAGTCTGTATTATATTGAGAATTTATACTGGATTATATAGCATATGTGCATATGGTATTTTCTGTGGAGGAATCCTATTGGAAACACTGTCTGCTAACAGCAGGTGATGTTAGCCTTGGTGCGCACCTTGATTGCCTCAGCTAGCGGGGGAGGTGGTGCTAGCCTTGTGTGAGGGCCAACACATGGGAGATTATATGTGAAGGAGAGCGGAATGCCTCCTATATATGGGCGAGATGCCAGTTATATAAGATGTTATTTTTCCTTCCCTTGCTGTGTGCTTGGGAAAGACCCATACAGAGTCCCTTCGCGTGTCCTCTTGAATGGTAGTAGGGCAAACCTCAGCGGGATGCTGAGTTTAGGCAAATCCTATACCACCAAAGTATGGAAGGGGTCAAACTCTGGTATGGTGGTTCTAATATGGGATCCTCCGAATATTTTATGAGAAATGTTTTGATGCATAGCATAATTTGATTAATGATTTTACAGTATTGAATATGATTTTGAACTTGATATGAGCATTGTTTATACAGTACCGCATACGATTTGAAAGACCTGATTATGATTTTTGGAAAAGAGAATATTTAAAAATGCGGGTCCCATGTGGATGTACTTCTGAGATGTAATTTTTGATAACATAAATTTTATTATATGAGTACATCCATATGTTGACCTAAGAGGTCATAGGAGGTATTATCTACTCACTGAGTTGTAAAACTCACTACACGATGTGGATCTATTTTTCAGATAAAGACATAGAGTTTGGTCCAACAGCCACGTGCTCGACTAGGGGACGTACTCCAGTGGTGAGCCTACATTGTTTCTAGGCTCTCAATGTTTTATATTTGTAAAATATGTGTACTCTAGAGTTGCTCTGAACGCCACAGGCAGGATCCTTGCTTTTACTGTTACTCTGATGATTATGGACTTAATTTGTATATGGAATATGTATGGAAGAATCTATATGTATCTGTTTCCATGATAAATGATTGGAATATTCATGTTTATGGAAAATATATGTTCGTGATATACGTGTTTCACGTGCCCTAAAATTAGGGTCATGACATTTTTTGTAGAAGAGGATAAGACCTGCTAGAATGCATAGAAGGAACAGGCAAGAAAAAGAAGAAATTAGTTGGTCGATGTTATTGTTAAGTATCCTATCTCTTTTATTAGCTAAGCTATTTAGCTGTAACTTGTGTACTAATTTTATAGATTAGCATGATTGGTTAAAGCCTACACAATTAATATTACACAATGTCTGAGCCCTTCCTTGTAGGCAAAGGTTTGTGGTAAATTTCAATAGCACATACCAACCAATTAGAGATTTAGGTGGTCTACTAGCTGTATTTCTAGGTAGACAATTTCCGACTATTGTTCATTAGTTACAAAGACTAGAGATATGTTCTTGATAAGTACAAGCATAATATATTTAAGGACACTATACAAGTAATGGCATATTAGTTATTTCTTTCTTTTAGCTCCTTGACTTCGTATCTTTATTAACTTTTATATTTTATCTTGCAAACAAAGTTTGTAGTGTAGGACATGCATAAGAAGAATATCTTTTAATCAGTTTGCTAGAAATGGAGATGTGCTCGTTACAACTTATATAAGTCAAAAAATGATGGGACTTACACCAGAAAACAATTATGTGCTTATGTCTTAGATGGCCTTTAGTGGGACCATTGGATAACTTTTATAGACTACCATCTTGAGACAAAGTCTAAGGTAACTACACTTGGTAGTCAACATATATTAATTTATGATTGATTTTATTAACATATTTATATCATTGACTAGAAAATTACTAAAAGGAATAAAAAAAACCAAACGAAATAAACAATGCCACATACCAATGGTTCTAAGAGCCTCGCACAAAAGAAAGCTGAGATGGTAAGTTCACATTATTAAATACTCTAGTTGAACTTTATTTTATATTAGAGATACATTACATTTTTTTTTAAATTTTCAAGAAGTTAAGCTTGAGAATCTAGTCACACAAGGAGACATATAGATATTTATGTTACTTTCAAATTGCAATTGCTACAGAAGAGCAAGACATGACAATCTTTACTTGTCCATTTACAATACCCCTACTATTTTTCAAAGGAATAGGGTTAGTGTATTTTCTAATTATATTGAGAAATTCATAGATGTTTTTATGGATGATTTCACTATATATGGTAATTCATTTAATGATTGTCTACATAACTTTAGACTTATTTTAAAAAGGTGCATAAAAACTAATCTTGTCTTTAATTATGTAAACTTCCATTTTATGGTTGAACAAGGTATAGTTTTATGGCATTTTATTTTATTTAAAGGGTTAGAAGTAGATAAGAACCAAATTGATATTATTCAATCTCTCTTCTATTTATGTGTAAGAAGTCCATTCTTTTCTTGGACATACAGGTTCTTATAGAAAATTCTTCAACGACATCTCCAAGATAGCAGCACCTCTATTTAAGCAACTGTAAAAAGAAATAAGTGTTTGAATTTGACAAAGATTATAGACATGCATTTGACACCCTGAAGGATCTATATGTTTCTAACCCTATTATTCAGCGATTAAATTGAGATTTACCATTTGAAATCATGTTTGATGCTAGTAATTATGCAGTTGGTGCAGTCTTGGGTCATAGATGTTTTTATGGGTAATTTCACTATATATGATAATTCATTTTATGATTGTCTACATAACTTTAGACTTATTTTAAAAAGATGCATAAAAAATAATCTTTTCTTAAATTATGAAAACTTCCATTTTATGGTTGAACAAGGTATAGTTTTAGGGAATTTTATTTTATTTAAAGGGTTAGAAGTAGATAAGATCCAAATTGATATTATTCAATCTCTCTTCTATTTGTGTGTAAGAAGTCCGTTCTTTTTTTAGACATACAAGTTCTTATAGGAGATTCTTCAAGGACTTCTCCAAGATAGCAGCACCTCTATGTAAGCAACTGTAAAAAGAAAAAAGTGCTTGAATTTGACAAAGATTACACATAGGCATTTGACACCCTAAAGGATCTATAGGTTTCTACCCCTATTATTCAGCCACTAAATTGGGATTTACCATTTGAAATCATGTTTGATGCTAGTAATTATGCAGTTGGTGCAATCTTGGGTCAAAGAGTTGGTAAAGCTTTCCATGTCATCTATTATGCATCTATGACACTAAGGAGCTGTTTGGTTGGAGGCAATGGAGGAGAAGGGAGGAACTTTTTTAAAATTATCCTGTTTGGTTCAAGATTTTGGAGGGGAGAGGAGGGAAAATTGAGCTCCAAAATCCCTTCCCCTCTGAAAATGGAGGGATTTGGATGGAAGAGAAAATTTGTGATGAAAATACCCTTAGAAAATGTGAGATTTTACGTTGTTGGCCTTCCTATGCACTTGTTGTTGCCATTTTGGCACCAAGGAGTGAGGAATGAAAATCCAAGCATGCTTGAGCAATTTATCCCTTCCTTTCCCCTCCTCTTTTTGTGACTTTTCTTTTTTAATCGAAGATATTAAGGAAAAAAAGTTTTAAAAAAACCAGATAACCACTTATTTTATACTAATATATTTTAAGACTTCATATCATATTGATTAAACAATTCATTCCTTTATTTTATTTAATATGTTTCATTGTTTTTTTTATATTTATATTAATTTTAATAATTATAATGTCATTTTCATATTATGATTTCACGTTCAATTGAATAATTAAATAAAAAAGAACATTTGTTATAATTTCTAAGTTAGGTAAGATACTTTAGTATAAGTTTATTAGTTAACATTTTCACACATAAATTAAATGAATTTTACTATGTAAAAATAATAATAATTATTTATTCTTAGTTATTTGTGTTTTAAATTCATAAAATGGTCTTATTTTTAGTGAAAACAAAAGTAAAATGGTATAATACAACAATAACAACTAAGCCTTTTTCCACTAGGTGGGGTCGGATATATGGATCAAACAACGCCACAATAACTTAGTATAAATGAGATCAATAGATAGATTATTAACTATTAAATCTTTCTTAATAGTTTCATCTATTTTTTTTTTTTGCCTCCCTCTATCTCTAAGTATTGGATTATTCCCCAGCTGATCTATTCTTCTCAATAGGGCTTTTGTAGGTCTTCTCCACACATATTCAAACCACATTAAGCGAGATTCCACCATCTTCTCTACAGTAGGTGCTACCCCAACTTTCTCTCTATTGTACTCATTTCTAATCATATCTCTTCTGGTGTGTCCATACATGCAACACAACATTCTTGTATCTGCAACATTGAGTTTATCTTCATGTTGTCTTTTAACCATACAATATTCAGTACCATACAATATAGTAGATCTTATAGCTGTACGGTAGAATTTTCTTTTAACTTTGAGCGGCACTTTTCTATCACAAATGACACTCGAAGCCTTCCTCCATTTTATCCATCCCACTTGAATCCTATGATTTACATCCTCCTTTACTTCACTGTCATTTTGTATAATGGATCCAAGATATTTAAAACTCGTAACTTGTTTTAATATATGGTCTCCAAGTTTTACTTCTAAAATCATGTTTGTTTGTCTTTTACTAAAAATACATTTCATATATTCTATTTTATTTCTACTTATATGAAATCCATGTGCTTATAAAGTTTGTCTCTGTCACGGCCCCAAATGATGGAACACATGACCGGCACGACATAAGGGTTTCCCCCTAGCCGCAAGCCTAACACATAGCATGCACAAACATCCAGCACACAATCCAGAGTACATAACAAATATAACTGGCCACATATGCCACATCCAATATCAGAAAATACTGTATATATGTATATATATATACCTCATGATATCTCATGAATCCAACATTCTGATTCAACTTGGCCCATGGCCTCATAATATTCATGTGATTCAACTTGGCCCAAGGCCTCATAATACCAACATTATTGTAAAATATAAAACCATTTTTTTCAAACAACACATCAAAATACGCAAGAAGCGAGGATCCTGCCTGTATGTTCATGGAGATACACTAGACATAAACTAAACTATACTACCAGTACAACGGAGCCTTGTCTAAACTGGGGCTCACCAATGCTATATTCAGCCTCCTACGGAGCTGTAGCTGGATCAAAGTTTCTCTGACTCTCTGTGGGGAGGAAACAGAAGAGGGGTGAGATTACCACATCTCAGTGAATAGATAAATCATACTATAACTGAAACAGGGCAAACCAAGCACGAATGTTTCGCAATGAATTTAATAATAGAAACATTAAGCATTTAACCATAATTTATTGAAAGAAAAACTAAACAGTTCAAATGTATGTTCAAAAGATAAAAAATGATTAAATCAGTAACAGTAGAGCAAATCAATTATGCATGGTAAGTAATAAATGAAGTTATTTATGCAATAACAATGATGAATGAGATTGTTTAGAAATATTTAATCTTTAAGAAAAATGCACTAATTTATTGGAGTTCTTTCCTGACAGATCTATCATCTTCCCCAAGCACACAGCAAGGGTAGGGTAATCACTGTAGGCGTAGACATAAGTCCACCCTAAATCCCCCAAGCACATAGCAATGGGTATGGCAATCACTGTAGGCATAGACATAAGTCTACCCTAAATTTCCCAAGCACATAGCAATGGGTCCCCAAGCACATAGCAATGGGTCCCCAAGCACATAGCAATGGGTATGGAAATCACTGTAGGCATAGACATAAGTCTACCCTAAATCCCTGTGTCTTAGGCAGTCATATGCCCGTCACAGTATCCTAGGTCGAAGCCTTAACATGATCATGGTGCACCAGGGCTAGCACTACCTGCGGCTAGCTAACAGTGATCTAAAAGGGTCCCTCCAATAGAAAACATTTGAAATATGCTATTCAAAGAGTTTAAAGTAAAACATTTCAATAACTTTACAATAAAGCTATAATTCTCCATCTAGCTCTTTTCATGCATAAAATTCCGTTCTAAAATATATCTCATCCATGAATTCCCATGGAGACCTTTATAATCATAAACTTTCCCTTTAAAACATAGATCGTCCGTAGACGTCACATAGATGCTCATCATGCATCAAATCATTTCATGGCTAACTTAGTTCATTTCTATGACTAAGTTCGCATTTCTATAAATCTAGCTCAAATGGAGAATTATCAGCCTAGATGCTTGCCCTGCATACCTAGAGTTCAACTATGATTTAAATTTATAATTTCTAACATGGTTGGAACATATTGGTTTTCAAAGCAGTAAAACAATTTAGCATACATTCCAACTAGTTAAAATCATACGAGAGAGAGAGTTATAAACCGAATTCATAAAACATGCGCTATAGTATGAAAAACCCACTCACAGGTAAGGGCTCCAGATTAGACAGCCCTAAAATCTTAGTTCCTGGTCTGAATTCGGTAAAACAGACCCCAAAATTGAGTCCGGAAGGTCCAAAAACCTTAAATGAGCTTGGTACTATTCACCGCCGAAAAACACTATTCACCGCCACTATTCATCACCAGAAAACACTATTCACTGTCACAAAAATTTTACCGAATCAACAAAACAATTTCATATCCTAATATTTATCTAGTTTCTGAATCCATCTACGGAGTCAGATTTCTAATTAGAAGTCCCTAAGTAAGGTTTTTCAAAACTTACCTTTTACCGAGATTTTCTACTTCAGATCTACGGCGATTCAACGGTTGATTTGAAAAACTGATCGGTCAAAACTGAAGTACTCTTCGTCCTGAATCCAATAATACGTTCAGTTTTGAGATTGGAAGCCCTTAAGCACTCCAAATCGAAAGATAAAATTTGATATTACTATTCACTCACTATACAGCACTATTCCTCCCCATTTTTTTTCTTTCTTCTTTCTGATATTTCGCCGCCCCTGGTTTTCGTTTATGGTTTTTTTTTAAAATATAATAATAATTATAAAATAATTAATAATAGGATTTTTTTTTATAAAAATTCATATAAATATTGTTTTTCATCATAAAATATTTCTAAAATTTCTAAAAATTTCTATTCTCATAAATCTTTAGTTAAACTCTTAAATTATGATTTTTCTTGATAAAAATTATAATAAAACAAATTTCTAAACAAATATCTTTATTCATATTAAAAGAAAGAATATTTCTAAAAATACCATAAAAATTCAATAGAGGCCGGTATAATTATTTTAAGCAATACAATATTTCTTTTACTTAAACATCTACTTACTTTGAGCAAATCATAATCATTTCTACATAAATAAAAATATTTTTGCTTATAGCGCGCCAAAACATAAATTCTCATATTTCTTTTGTAATTCTTTAATCCATGTAATAAATATACATATTTTCTATGGTTCTTATCTCCATTTTCAAAATTCTCTCTTTTATTCTAAATTTCCTTTAATTGGAATATTTGTTAAATTTTACGGTTATTACAGTCTCCATAACTCTAACTTCATATTAAAAGGGTATAATAGTCATTTTATTTTATTTTCTCTTCCCTTCCGTTGCAAACCAAATAAAGAAAAACTTATTTTTCCTCCCTTCCCCTCCGTTGAACCAAACACACCCTAAATGATGCTCAAAGAAATTACACACCCATTGAAAAAAAACTCTTAACTGTTACTTTTGTTTTAGAAAAATTTTGATCCTATCTAATTTACACTAAAATCATTATTTATACTAATCATGCATGTAATATCCCGTAATTTTTCAAATAATAATGTTTTTCTATAGACAAGTATATTTTTTTTAAAATGATTATGTTTCACTAGGACAAATATACTTTTAATTTAAATATTTTTTTCCTAAAATAATTATATTTGGCTTTAAATATTTTTTTGTTTTATTTTAATAAATATTTTTTCTTTTAATATACTTGAAGATATGTTTATATTCTGATTTATTTTATTAAAAGTTTTATAAAAAAAGTCATGATTTAAGATTGTAACTAAAATTTTGCAAGAATATAAATTTTGAGAAATTTATGGGATGCTTTAAGATGAAGAAAAATATTTATATTTATATAAACAAATAATAAACCAAAAATATAGAAATATTAAATAACAATAATAATAATTTAAAAAGAAAAGAAAAATAGAAGCATAAAAGAGAAGAAGCACATGGGTAGTAGAAGCATTTTCGTAAAGCTTCATGTACCTCTCTCTCTAAGCTTCTCTTCTTCTCTCTAAGATATCTCTCAATTTAGACATCCATTTGATATGCTGGATATACCGTTGGACTCATGGAAATAAAAGCTTCAAAAATCACCGATTAATTTCACCAAAAACTTGCCAAAAAATTGTGAATAGTAGCCACAATAGGTGAGCTTCATATTTCAAAATTCTTTGGTGCTTTCTAGTGATTTTGGCTCTAAAATCATGCTTATGATGTATAGTAATTATTGTATAAAAGTTTTTTTGACTGGATAGTATCATTTTGGGCCTTAAATCACAAAGTTTTCCTCTTGTGAACAATAACGTGAACAATGTTCAGTGTCTGTGTGAGCAGTGCATGAACAGCCTGCATAATGAATTTCTAGATTCTAAAATAGGTAAGTTAAAGAGCATAATTTGGAGGTGTTGGTGACTTATTTAGAAAAAGGCAAGAAAAAGCTAGTCCAATTGAACCTCCCAGTTGGTGAGTAAATGAAATGAATTATTGCATAGAGAAAAGTTATATTTTTGTCTCTAAATTTATAAGCTATATAATGTGGTAATGTAATGTAAATTTATAATTATTTTTGTATGTTTAGATTAAAGCTTGGTTGATGCCTGAATTTTTGGATAGTATGTCATTAAAATGTATGAATATGTGAGAAGTGAATTGAGATGGGTAGGTAGTAGAAATGCTATGAATAGTGAAAGAAAGATATGTTAGGACTGCTTAAGAAATGGCTAGTGATAAGAAATTGTCATAAGAGGAAGATTGGAGCATATTGGGTTTACTTGACGATAGGTAAGACAAAACAAGGAAATTTATGGTTTCAATTTGTTGGAAGTGATTAATGGAGGAAATCTTGGAGGAATTTGGCACTAAACTTTTTATAATGTAAGGTAGTAAATTTGGGTACCGAAATGCATAGAAACGATTTACGTGAGAAGAATTGATTGATGAATGTTTTATGGTATTTTAAGAAGTGTAATCAAATGAATTAATGGTGTTGAAGTTTATTGAGAGATAAAATTTGAGAAGTAGAATTTAAATTAACCTTTCTCCTATTAATTTGGAAATATGGAGAATATTTTTAGAACCCTGTTTGAAATAGCGTAAAGTGATCAATATATTTGTATTAAGGGTTTACACCATGCTAATTTAGGTTTCTTATATAGGATGTAAGTAATGTTGAGATTAGAAATTTATGTGTGAATATTTGTTGGAAAAAATATTCTTAAAATGATTGGGTTAATTAAATGGAATTGATATGAACTAAAATGATATGCTTTTATACATGAAAGTAAGAAAGGATTGAGATTTTTGGTGATGAGCTTATTGGTATTAGAAAAAGGGTATAGAGTTATAGTGATGATGTAAGCTAAAATTGTTAGGCAATTTCAATAGTGCATGAGCGTTATAAGATCCTACTATCAAAATGGAATTTATTGACTTACATGAATATATATATATATATATATATATATATATATATATATATATATATATATATATATATATATATATATATATATATACACGCACTTCTTATAAATATGAACTGAAAAATAAATGAAAGTGATATGACTGATTGTGATGATGCTTATTAAAAATAAATTTATTAAATTGTATTTAATTTTAATCTAATAAGTTTTTTAAATTTGTTCGCATTCAGCACATGCTACTCATAATGGTTGAGAATCTAGCTTAATATGTTTAGGTTGATGTTTTATGTGTCATGTCCTTGTTAATACAAAGCTTCTATGCTGTAGGACGTTATGCATGTTTTTATCCAAGTTAAGTCTTTTGAGTCCTTTTTACCAAATTTATTCTTAGGTACACTTATAATAATATTTATATATTGGATTTTTCTTATCTTCTTGCCAATGTATTTCCTATCATCCTCCTTTCATTTGATTACATTATCACTTTGTAAATTGTTTAAGCTAAACCCTAAAAGTACTTCTATTTTGGGTGATTGTATTTAGAAATGGGTGATTTTATTTAGATATATAATGGTTTTTTGAATTATTTAAGTAACATTTTCATACTTGAAGAGATATCCTCAGGAGTATTTAGGGACATGTTCAAGTATTTTGGATTTTTTTTTCTTTTTTTTTTTTAAATTTCTTTAATTTATTTTAATAACAATAATTTTTTTCCTTTATCAT
The DNA here is from genome assembly GCA_037074535.1 of Gleditsia sinensis. Taxonomy (NCBI): domain Eukaryota; kingdom Viridiplantae; phylum Streptophyta; class Magnoliopsida; order Fabales; family Fabaceae; genus Gleditsia; species Gleditsia sinensis. The sequence continues at coordinate 14,493,340 of CM073465.1, forward strand.
TTGCTTTAAAATAAATAGTTGTTTTGATTTTTCAAAGATATATACATCTTTAATTTGTTTTTTAAACTTTTACCATATCAATTTAGTATTTAATTAAAAATTAACTTATGTTAAAAAAATTTCAAATTTATTTTCTTAGTAAATATTTAACACATTTTCTTATCTTATAACTAAAATTTTATATAGTTTAATTAAAAATATAATTTATTTAAATGTTCCAAAATGTGAGAAAGGGGAAAATGGAAAAAGTGAATTTTTCACTTTCAGTGGCAACCTAAGGTGCCACTCAAAGTCTTACTGAAATTTGTTTCCTTTTTTAGTGGTGACCTCCTCTGAGTCGCCACTGTAACATAGATTTTTAGTTATTTTCATTGGCGACCAGAGAGATTCACCACTAAAAGCCGAACTTTCAATGGCGACCAAAGATAATTGCCATTGAAAGGTAAACTTTAGTGGCAACTCATCAAAGTCGTCACTAAAAGTAATTTTCAATGACGACTTTCTCTAATCGTCACTGAAACCTCTATTTCTTGTAGTGGAATATTTCTATATAGCATAAGGGCATAATGAGATAATGATAATAATCTTGAGAAATATGTTAAAGTGGGTCTAGCCCTAATTTCCTTAGTATATGCAAAGGTTTGCATTAGTAATGTTCAATGTGATTACTTATAAGAGAAACATAAAAGAAAGGTTGATTGAGGAAATTAGGAAGTCCTTAAGAGACCTAAGTGCATATAGTGATATAATTCAATAAGGAAAAGTATGAGATTAGATTAGACCAAGGTAAATGGATGAATTAGTAATTTTCAATAACATTGATTAAGTTTTAAAATTTATTTATCAAAAGTATGAATTTGAAGTTTAAAAGTTATAATATCCTGAAATTTTTAAATAATAATGCTTTACAATAAAAAAAATATTTTTATTTTAAATGATTATGTTTTGCTAAAAGCAAATATTTTTTTTATTAAAATGATTTTTATTTTGCTTAAAATAATTATATTGGCCTCTAATAAATTTTTGTTTCATTTTTAGAAATATTCTTTCTTCTATTATGTATAAAGATATTTATTTTGTGGTTTGTTTTATTAAAATTTTATCAACAAAGATCATGATTTAAGAGTTCAACTAAAGTTTTCCAAGAATATAATTTTTTAGAAATTTTTGGAATATTTTAGGATGAAAAATAGTATTTATATATAATCAAAATAAAAATAATAAATTTTTAATATTTAATTACTAATTAAATAAAATTTTTAATAAAAAGAAAGAAAGAAAGGGGGGAGATGAAGCGTGAGTAATCTGTGGAATCCGTAACAGATGAATTGTATGAATAATAACTTTCATGTTTTCTCTCTAGATCTCGAGTGCCTACTAGCCTTTGATTTCAAAACTAAGGGTACCACTGGATTCATGACGTAGAGTACTACGATTTTTGCTGAACAATTTTTCAAATCAACTGCAGAATCGCTGTAGATTAGAAGTAAAAAATCTTAGAAAAATGTAAACTCTGAAACTCTTACTTAGAGACCTCAAATTGAAAATCTGACACAGTAGATGGATTCAGGAATTAGATAAACCATATGATATGAAATTTTTCGACCATCTGACAACTTTTTATGCGTTGTGAATAGTAAATTCAATGGATATAAATAATAATTTTTTGGCGATAAATAGTATTTTTTGACTATGAATAGTACCCAACAGTTGACTAGTATTCATCAAGCTCCCATAGGCCAAATTTCGTGATTCTAGAGTCATTTCCTAGGTTTTTGGACACTCCGAACACATTTTGAGAAATATTTAGTCAAATGTGGATTGGAAATGTACATTTTAGGGTTGTCCAACCTAGAGCCTTACCCTGTGGGTAAATAATTCTTGTTATGACTTATCATAGCTCTTCTTGAACTTTAAATGTATAATTGATTATGTGTCACGGCCCCAAATGATGGAACACATGACCGGCACGACATAAGGGTTTTTCCCTAGCCGCAAGCCTAACATATAGCATGCACAAACATCCAACACACAATCCAGAGTACATAATAAATATAACTGGCTACATACGCCACATCCAATATAAGAAAATATTGTATATATATATATATATATATATATATATATATATATATATATATATATATATATATATATATATATATATATTCATGAATCCAACACCCTTGATTCAACTTGGCCCATGGCCTCATAGTACAAACATTATTGTAAAACTTAAAACCATTTTTCAAACAACACAAGAAGCGAGGATCCTGCCTATAAGTTCATGGAGACACACTAGACATAAACTTAAACTATACAACCAATACAACGGAGTCTTGCCCAAACTGGGGCTCACCAATGCTATATTTAGCCTCCTATGGAGCTGTAGCTGGATCAGTGTTTCTTTGACTATCTGTGGGGAGAAAACAGAAGAGAGGTGAGATTACCACATCTCAGTGAATGGGTAAATCATACTATAACAGAAACAGGGTAAACTAAGCACGAATATTTCGCAATTAATTAAATAATTGAAATCAAAGTATAGAAAACATTAAACATTTAACCGTAATTTATTGAAAGAATGCTAAACAGTTCAAATGATAAATCAGGATTAAATCAATTATGCATGATAAGTAATAAATGAAGATACTTATGCAAGAACAATGATGAATGAGGTATTTTAGAAATATTTAATCTTTAAGAAAAATGCACTAATTTATTGGAGTTCTTCCTGACAGATCTATCATTTTCCCCAAGCACACAGCAAGGGTAAGGTAATCACTGTAGGCGTAGACATAAGTCCACCATATATTCCCCAAGCACATAGCAATGGGTATGGCAATCACTGTAGGCGTAGACATAAGTCCACCCTAAATTTTGTGTCTTAGGTAGTCATATGCCCGTCACAATATCCTAGGCCGAAACCTTAACATGAACATGGTGCACCAGGGCTAGCACTATCTGCGGCTAGCTAACAGTGATCTAAAAGGGTCCCTCCAATAGAAAACATTTGAAATATGCTATTCAAAGAGTTTAAAGGAAAAACATTTCGATAACTTTACAATAAAGCTATAATTCTCCATCTAGCTCTTTTCATGCATAAAATTCTATTCTAAAATATATCTCATCCATGAATTCCCATGGAGACCTTTAAAATCATAAACTTTCCCTTTTTAAACATAGATCGTCCGTAGACGTTACATAGATACTTATCGTGCATCAAATCACTTCAAACTTAGTTCATGTCTATGACTAAGTTCGCATTTCTATAAATCTAGCTCAAATGGAGAATTAATAGTCTAGATACTTGCCCTGCATACCTAAGGTTCAACTAGGATTGAAATTTACAATTTCTAACATGGTTGGAATATATTGGTTTTCAAAGCAGCAAAACAATTTAACATACATTCCAACTAGTTAAAATCATACGAGAGAGTTATAAATCAAATTCCTAAAACATGCGCTATAGTATGAAAAACCCACTCACCGTACTAGGAGTCCAACAACGAAAATTTCACCTCGTGGTGGTTCAACAACCTAGAAAATATAGACATAATATGAAAATTAGATAAATTCTAAACGTCACTATTCATGCCGGAAAACACTATTCACTCGCTGAAAAATACTATTCACTCGCCGAAAAATACTATTCATGCCGAAACCTAAAAACCCTATATTCGAGTATAGAAACTAATTCTAAGACCATCTACGGGAAGAATTTCGGTAAAAACGAAGCCTAAAATGTAATTGGACGGAGTTTTACCTTTGGAGGTACTATTCACGCGATTTTTCGACAACCTTTCGGCGAATTTCCGGCAAAATTGATCGGTGGGTTTTGAAGTACTCGTTGCCACGAGTCCAACGGTCCAGACGGTTCGTCAATCGGAGGTCCGTAGCTCAAGATATGAGGGTTTGAAAATCGAAGGGAAAATAGAAAAAAATGGGAGCTGCGTTGTTTTTGCCTTTCTGCGTCTCTGGTTCCGTATGCACATATATGTGCTGATGCTACAGTAAAAAAAATATTTTTTTAAAAAGAATAATTATTAAATAATTAATAATAAGATTTTATTTTATAAAAATTCATATAAATTCCGTTTTTCATCATAAAATATCCCAAAATTTTCTAAAAATTTTCATTCTCATAAATCTTTAGTTAACTCTTAAATTATGATTTTTCTTGATAAAAATCATAATAAAAAAAAATTTCTAAACAAATATCTTTATTCATATTAAAAAAAAAATATTTCTAAAAATACCATAAAATTTCAATAGAGGTCGGTATAATTATTTTAAACAACAAAATATTTCTTTTACTTAAAAATCCACTTACTTTTAACAAATCATAATCATTTCTACATAAATAAAAATATATTTGTTTATAGCGCGCCAAAATATAATTTCTCTTATTTCTTTAATTTGAACTTTTCGTTAAATTTTACGGTTATTACATTCTTCCCCCTTAAAGAAATTCGGTCCCCGAATTTTACAAAAACCAACAACATGAAAACATATTACTACTCTTGGAACAGCTGTGGATACTTCTCTCTCATGACATCATCTACTTCCCACGTAGCTTCCTCTTTGGAATGATTCTGCCAGATCACCTTTACTGTAGGGATATCCTTAGATCTCAACTTTTTCACTTGTCTATCAACAATGGCCACGGGTTTCTCTTCGTAGGCCAACTTGTCATCCAAAAGGATTTCTTGCAGTTGAATCACATGAGATGGGTCGGGTAGATACTTCCTCAACATCGAGACATGGAAGACTGGATGCACTTCACTCAATCCAGGTGGTAGGGCTAGGCGCTATGCCACTGCTCCTACTCTATCCAAAACTTCAAAAGGTCCAATATACCTCGGGCTTAACTTCCCTTTCTTACCAAACCGCATGATTCCCTTCATGGGTAAAACTCTGAGGAACACGTGATCGCCTAGAGAAAACTCCAACTCCCGACGCCTATGGTCCACATAAGACTTCTGACGACTTTGTGCAGTTAAAAGCCGTTCCCTTATCAGCTTAACCTTCTCTATGGAATCTTGCACCAAGTCTGGCCCTAGCAGCTTGGCTTCTCCAACTTCAAACCATCCAATGGGAGATCGGCATCTTCTCCCATAAAGAGCTTTAAAAGGTGCCATCTGAATACTGGCTTGATAACTGTTGTTGTATGCAAACTCAGCTAATGGCAGGTATCCTTCCCAACTGCCACCAAAATCTAATATACATGCTCTAAGCATATCCTCCAGAATTTGAATCGTGCGTTCTGACTGGCCATTTGTTTGGGGATGAAAAGCGGTGCTTAGATCCAACCTCGTCCCCAAAGCTTCTTGAAAAGCTTTCCAAAACCTTGCCGTAAACTGTGGACCTCGGTCAGATATGATGGATACAGGGACTCCATGTAATCTGACGATCTCATTCAGATACAGGTTTGCATACTGAGCCGCATTAAAGGTAGTCTTCACTGGTAAGAAGTGGGATGACTTGGTCATTCGATCCACTATCACCCATACTGAGTCATAACCCTTAGGAGTCCTTGGTAACCCTATAACGAAGTCCATAGTGATTCTTTCCCACTTCCACTCCGGTATCTCAATCTGTTGGTGCAAACCGGTAGGCTTCTGGTGTTCAGCTTTCACCTGCTGACAAACCAAGCACTAAGCCACAAAATCTACTACATCCTTCTTCATTCCATTCCACCAATACAAGTCCTTGAGGTCATTGTACATCTTATTCGTTCCTGGGTGGATAGTATAGGCTGATTGATGTGCCTCCTCCAAAATCTGCTTCCTCAAGTTATCCACATCGGGTACACACAAGTGCTTCCCATATCTTAACACTCCTTCAGTATCCACGCTGAATTCAGAAGTCTAATTATTCCTGGATTCATTCTTGAGCTTGCACAGCTTGGCATCCTTGTCCTGATCTGCCTTAATCTGCTCAACCAGCGGAGAGTGTAGTTGCATGTGAGCTAACCACACCCCTGGCTCCTTCACTTCAAAACGCATCCCCTCACTTTCTAGCCGATGAATATCCCTTATCAACGGCCTCCGGAGTAGGGTGATATGGGCTAGACTCCCTATTGATTTCCTGCTCAAAGCATCTGCTACCACATTGGCCTTGCCTGGGTGGTACAAGATAGTGCAGTCATAGTCCTTCACCAACTCCATCCACCTTCTCTGTCTCAAGTTAAGATCTCTTTGTTGAAAGATGTACTTGAGACTCTTGTGGTCCGTGTAAATCTCACAGGGTTCACCATAGAGATAGTGTCTTCAAATCTTCAAGGCAAAAACCACTCCTGCCATCTCCAGATCATGAGTAGGATAGTTCTGTTCGTGCTTCCTGAGCTGCCTAGATGCATAGGCTACAACATGACCATTCTGCATTAACACACAACCCAAGCCCACCCTTGAGGCGTCATAGTATACTGAGTATCCTCCAGTGCCCGTTGGGATAGTTAGAACTGGGGTTGTGGTTAGACACTTCTTCAAGGTCTGGAAACTTTCTTCGCATGCATCCGACCATTCAAACTTAACTCCCTTCCTGGTTAATCTGGTCAAAGGAGCAGCAATCCTGGAGAAATCCTTGATGAACCTCCGATAATACCCTGCTAGACCCAAAAAACTTCGGATCTCCGTCACACTAGCTGGGCGAGGCTACTGCTGTACTGCCTCTACCTTCTCGGGGTCTACTTGAATGCCGTCCTTCGTGACTACATGCCCCAGAAACATAACACTGTCCAACCAGAACTCACACTTAGAGAGTTTGGCATACAACTGCTGATCCCTCAAGATCTGCAGAATGACCCGTAGGTGCTGTTCATGCTCCTCATGGTCTTTAGAATAAACCAATATGTCATCAATGAACACGATGACAAACTGATCCAAGAATGGCTTGAACACCCTGTTCATCAAGTCCATAAAAGCAGCTGGTGCATTAGTTAGTCCGAAAGACATAACCAAAAACTCATAATGACCATAACGGGTCCTAAAAGCCGTCTTGGAAATAGCTTCCTTCTTGATCCTCAACTGATGATACCCTGACCTCAGATCAATCTTGGAGAAACATTTCGCTCCTTGAAGTTGATCGAACAGATCATCAATCCTGGGTAAAGGGTAGTTGTTGTGCACTGTTAGCTTATTCAGTTGCCGATAGTCAATGCAAAGACGCAAAGACCCATCCTTCTTCTTCACAAAAAGGACCAGAGCACCCCATGGAGAAGTGCTGGGCCTGATGAAGCCCTTATCTAACAAATCCTGCAACTGACTCTTTAGCTCCTTAAGCTCTGTGGGTGCCATCTTGTAAGGCGGTATAGAAATTGGTCGAGCCTCTGGAATAAGGTCGATACCAAACTCTATCTCTCGTTCAGGAGGTAATCCTGACAACTCTTCTGGAAAGACATCCAGGAATTCTCTTACCACTGCCATTTTGTCTACATCCGGTATCTTCCCATCCACATCTCTAACATATTCCAAGTATCCCTGGCATCCCTTCTTCAACATCTTCTGAGCTCCCAAGACTAAAATCAGGTTACTTGGAGCTTTACTTCGGTCACACTGGAACTGGAAAGGAACTTCACTTGGAAACTTGAACTTGATTGCCTTCTCATAGCAATCCAAGGTAGCATAGCATGCTGCCAACCAATCCATTCCTAGGATGACATCAAAGTCGACCATGTCTAGGATGATCAAATCAGCAGATGTCTCCCTATCACCCACTGACACTTTACATGACTTGCATATATGCTCTACTGGCAAACAATCACCGACCGGGGTGGTTACAAAGAAAGGGGCATTCATCCTAATCGGATCTTTACCCAAACTCTTAACAAAACTAGGGGAAACATAGGAATATGTAGATCCAGGGTCAAACAAAAAATATGCTTCATGTAGACAAACCGAAAGAGTACCTGTCATGACCGCATTTGAAGCTTGTGCATCCTGTCTGGTAAGAGCAAAAATCCTCGGTTGACCTCGGCCTGCTTGGCTTTGACCGCGGCCCATCATCCCTCTACCAGTACCTCTGCTACTTGCTTGGCCCAGTATAGTCCTTATAGCCTGAGCTGCCACTGGGGTTGGTAGTAAAGCCGGTCGAGTTGGCCCTTGGCTTGAGCCATACAACTGGGGACAGTCCCTCTTCATGTGTCCAGGTTGGTTGCAATGATAGCAAACAATCATGTCCCTGCGGCACTGACCAAAATGATGGTTGCCACAAATAGGGCATTGTGGCCTGTTCTGCTGAATGGCTCTTGGTCCTGGTTGACCTAGATACCTGATGTTTCCTTGGCTAAGACCTAGCCTACCACTCGCATCTGGTCTCTGGTTGGGGTTCCCAACATTCTGTGGTGCTGGGCGCTGCTGGCTCTGGAATCGGGGTCCTTGGGAATGAGAACTTTGCCCTCCTTTGGAGCTCCCGTCCCTATCCCTCTTTCTCAGCTTGGCACTCTCGACATTAGCCAAATGCCTAGTCTCCATCATTCTTGCACAGTCCACAGCCTCTGCATAGTTCGAGAATTGCTTCATCTGGGGTGCCACTGATTTAAACAATGCTGGCATCAACCCCTGGATAAATTTCTTGATCATGTCCCTTTCAGTAGGGACCATGTGCGGTGCATACGGCATCAGCTGTGTGAAGCGGTAGTCATACTCCGTGACTGACATACCGGAAGTCTGCTTCAATTCCACAAATTCCTGACACTTGGCATCTCGTATACTCTGAGGCACAAACCTCTCCATGAAGACTTCCTTGAACTCTGACCATCTCAAAGGTGACGCTGTAGCTCCCCTTCCGTGCATCATGGTCTTGAACCATACCTGCGCTATACCAGACAACTGGAAAGATGCCAACTCTACTGAGCGGATCTCTGAACACTTAAGAACCTCGCAGATCTTCTCAGTATCCTCTATAAACTCCTGGGGATCTTCACTAGCCAACAACCCCTTGAAGGTTGGCGGTTTCAGCTTCAAGAACTCAGATAGTTCCACTTCCCTCTCAGCGGGTCTTGCATGCCGCTCCACGGACCTAACTGGTTCTGGAACAGAGGTAGTTGTTTTGGGCTGTTGCGGGTCCCTTCCATCTTGCCCATCCCTTCTTTCAGCTAAATTTTCTATTGCCCGCTGCATACCCTGCATGGTTACCAGCATCTGGGCTATCACATCATCCCGAGGGTGAGAAGACATTTCCCCCGCCTTGGGAGTCTCAGCTTGCTCACTTCTTAACTCAGCTTGTTCGGCTGCTTCAGCAGCCCTTACACCCCTGCCACTGCCTCTTGCACTGGCTCTAGGTCGGCCTCTGCCACGACCTCTACCTCGGCCTCTAGGCACGGGTACTGCAGACTGAGCAGACTCTTCAGCCATCTGCACTTGAACCGCGGGTTGCCTAACCTTTGATCTTGTTCTTGGTGGCATTTCGCTATAAAACAGAAATAGCCCAACCATCACTTAACCATACCAACATAGCATACTATAAACTGACTAACTTAAACAAACAGACAACATCCTATCGAACCCCTTTAGCAGCACCGTGAGTATAAGCATGTCCGGATTCATACCCATACTCAAAGTCCTACCTAAAGGTCCGTTACTCCATGAACACAGGGAAACCTAATGCTCTGATACCAACTTTGTCACGGCCCCAAATGATGGAACACATGACCGGCACGGCATAAGGGTTTCTCCCTAGCCGCAAGCCTAACATATAGCATGCACAAAGATCCAGCACACAATCCAGAGTACATAATAAATATAACTGGCCACATACGCCACATCCAATATAAGAAAATACTGTATATATATATATATATTTCATGAATCCAACACCCTTGATTCAACTTGGCCCATGGCTTCATAGTACAAACATTATTGTAAAACTTAAAACCATTTTTCAAACAACACAAGAAGCGAGGATCTTGCCTGTAAGTTCATGGAGACACACTAGACATAAACTTAAACTATACAACCAATACAACGGAGTCTTGCCCAAACTGGGGCTCACTAATGCTATATTTAGCCTCCTATGGAGCTGTAGCTGGATAAGTGTTTCTTTGACTATCTGTGGGGAGAAAACAGAAGAGAGGTGAGATTACCACATCTCAGTGAATGGGTAAATCATACTATAACAGAAATAGGGCAAACTAAGCACGAATATTTCGCAATTAATTAAATAATTGAAATCAAAGTATAGAAAATATTAAACATTTAACCGTAATTTATTGAAAAAATGCTAAACAGTTCAAATGATAAATCAGGATTAAATCAATTATGCATGGTAAGTAATAAATGAAGATACTTATGCAAGAACAATGATGAATGAGGTATTTTAGAAATATTTAATCTTTAAGAAAAATGCACTAATTTATTGGAGTTCTTCTTGACAGATCTATCATTTTCCCCAAGCACACAGCAACGGTAAGGTAATCACTGTAGGCCTAGACATAAGTCCACCCTATATTCCCCAAGCACATAGCAATGGGTATGGCAATCACTGTAGGCGTAGACATAAGTCCACCCTAAATTTTGTGTCTTAGGTAGTCATATGTCCGTCACAATATCCTAGGCCGAAGCCTTAACATGAACATGGTGCACCAGGGCTAGCACTATCTGCGGCTAGCTAACAGTGATCTAAAAGGGTCCCTCCAATAGAAAACATTTGAAATATGCTATTCAAAGAGTTTAAAGGAAAAATATTTCGATAACTTTACAATAAAGCTATAATTCTCCATCTAGCTCTTTTCATGCATAAAATTCTATTCTAAAATATATCTCATCCATGAATTCCCATGGAGACCTTTAAAATCATAAACTTTCCCTTTTTAAACATAGATCGTCCGTAGACGTTACATAAATACTTATCGTGCATCAAATCACTTCAAACTTAGTTCATGTCTATGACTAAGTTCGCATTTCTATAAATCTAGCTCAAATGGAGAATTAATAGTCTAGATGCTTGCCCTGCATACCTAAGGTTCAACTAGGATTGAAATTTACAATTTCTAACATGGTTGGAACATATTGGTTTTCAAAGCAGTAAAACAATTTAACATACATTCCAACTAGTTAAAATCATACGAGAGAGTTATAAATCAAATTCCTAAAACATGCGCTATAGTATGAAAAATCCACTCACCGTACTAGGAGTCCAACAACGAGAATTTCACCTCGTGGTGGCTTAACAACCTAGAAAATATAGACATAATATAAAAATTAGATAAATTCTAAACGTCACTATTCATGCCGGAAAACACTATTCACTCGCCGAAAAATACTATTCATGCCAAAACCTAAAAACCCTATATTCGAGCATAGAAACTAATTCTAAAACCATCTACGGGAAGAATTTCGGTAAAAACAAAGCCTAAAATGTAATTGGACGGAGTTTTACCTTTGGAGGTACTATTCACGCGATTTTCCGGCGACCTTCCGGCGACTTTCCGACGAAATTGATCGGTGGGTTTTGAAGTACTCGTTGCCACGAGTCCAACGGTCCAGACGGTTCGTCAATCGGAGGTCCATAGCTCAAGATATGAGGGTTTGAAAATCGAAGGGAAAATGGAAAAAAATGGGAGCTGCGTTGTTTTTGCCTTTCTGCGTCTCTGGTTCCGTATGCACATATATGTGCTGATGCTACAGTAAAAAAAATATTTTTTTTAAAATAATAATTATTAAATAATTAATAATAAGATTTTATTTTATAAAAATTCATATAAATTTCGTTTTTCATCATAAAATATCCCAAAATTTTCTAAAAATTTTCATTCTCATAAATCTTTAGTTAACTCTTAAATTATAATTTTTCTTGACAAAAATCAAAATAAAAAAAAATTTCTAAACAAATATCTTTATTCATATTAAAAAAAAATTATTTCTGAAAATACCATAAAAATTCAATAGAGGTCGGTATAATTATTTTAAACAACACAATATTTCTTTTACTTAAAAATCCACTTACTTTTAACAAATCATAATCATTTCTACATAAATAAAAATATATTTGTTTATAGCGCGCCAAAATATAATTTCTCTTATTTCTTTAATTTGAACTTTTCGTTAAATTTTACGGTTATTACATTATGATTATATATTATTTATATTTTTATATGTCTCTGAAATGGATTAAATTATCTGAATTGTTTACAATTTGATATATAGTTCAAGAAGAGTATGGTTTTGAAAATTGATATTTGAACTCATTGAATACGTGATTTTAAATGTATTTCTTATTATATGGTAAAGGAAATATATTGTGCACGTCGCATTGATTTATAAAACTATATGATTGCCTTGAAAAAGAGCATGTACATGTGATAAACCTTGATTGAAAAATTTATGACAGATGAATATGTATTGAGACTGAAAGTCTGTATTATACTGAAAACTCTATATTGGATGATATGACATATGTGCATATGATATTTTCTGTGGAGGAATTCTATTGGAAACACTGTTTGCTAACAGTAGGTGATGTTAATCTTAGTGCACCTTGATACCTCAGCTAGCAAGGGTGGTGCTAGCCTCTTGTGACGGCCAACACACTGGATATGATATATGATGGAGAGATAATTGCCTCCTATATGGGCAATATGCCGACTATATGATATGTGACTTTCCTCCCTTGTTGTGTGCTTGGGAAATACTCATATTAGAGTCCTTTCGCGTGTCCTCTTGAATGGTAGTAGGGCAAACCTCAGCTAGATGTTGAGTTTAGGAAAATTCTACACCACCAAAGTACAAAGGGGCTTGAACTCTTATATGGTGGTTCTGATATGGGATTCTCCTAATGTTTTCATGTGAGATATTTTGATGCATAACAAGATTTTTTTAATGATCATATAGTACAGTATATGGTTTTAGATATATGAATATCCTCTATTTTGAGAATATTTGAAATGCAGGTTCCATATGGATGTACTTCCGAATTGTATTATTTATGTGAATAATTTTAAAATATAAGTACATCCATATATTGACCTATGTGGTCATAGGAGGTATAATCTGCTCACTGAGTTCTAAAACTCACTACACGATATTTCTACATTTTTTTTCAAATAAAAATATAGAGTTTAGTCATTTCCCTTCAGATAGTTGACCAGTTAGACGACATGATCTCTGGGTGAGCCTACTTTGTTTCTAAGGCTCGTAGATTTTGATTTATATTATACTTGTACTCTAGAGTATGCTCTGAATGCCACAAGTAGGATCCCTACTTCTGCTGTACTGTGATGTTTATAGATTTGATTTATATATTATGTATACATGGGAATACCTATTTGCAAAAGAGTGTATTATATATGAAAAATATATGTTTATAAAGTATGTGTTTCACGTGCTCTAAAATTATGGGTGTGACAAGTTGGTATCAGAGCATTAAGTTTCCCTATGGCTATCGGAGCAAAGGATTATTTAGTAGGACCTTTAGTATAGATATGAGTCAGACATATTTATACTTTAGGTGCTGCTAAACGATTCTATAGGGTTTCAATTTCCTTTCTATTCTAAGTTGTTAGATTTGTTAGTATAAAGTTGATTGAATATTGTGACATCTTAAAAAGGTATCTATGGGTCAATTTCTGCCTGAAAGTGGTAGGAATAAACGTGCTAGAGAATTTAAAGAATTGAAACAGATGCCTAATATAACTATTTTAAATGTAACATCCGTTTTACCCGGTTGTCTAGATATGGTAGACTTTGATGTGATATTGAGAATGAATTGATTGGTATCATGCCGTGCCATTTTGGAATGTCACTTTAAGGTGTTTAAATTTAATATTCCTGGAGAATTTTCCTTCTTGATACAAGGAGACCGTAGTGAGATATCCAGTAATCTAATATCTGCTTTAGCAGCCTATAAATTATTACAAAATGGTACCAATGATATTTGGCAGTGGTCAAAGATATAGATATGAAATACATTAATGTAGATAAAATTCTAGTGGTTAGAGAATTTCCTGATGTTTTCCCTAACGAATTTCTAGGATTATCTCAAAACGATAAATAGAATTTGGTATTGATTTATTTTCTAGAACTTAACTAATGTCTATATTTCCATATAGAATGACACCCACTGAACTTAAGGAACTGAAAAAGAATTAGTTACAAGACGTGTTAGACAAGGGATTTAAATGCCCTAGTACTTTTTTTTAGAGTGCTCCAGTTTTATCTATGAAAAAAAAAGATGGATTGCTGCGATTATGCATAGATTATAGATAGTTAAATAAGACGACAGTGTAGAATAAATATTCATTACCTCATATAGATGATGTGTTTAACCAGCTACATGGTGCTCAATGTTTTTCAAAAATTGAATTGATTTGAGATATGGATATATCAATCAAGGATAAGGGAAGAAGATATTCCAAAAAATTGTTTTTAGGACTTGGTATGGGCACTACAAGTTCTTAGTAATGACATTTGGATTGACAAATGCGCCAACTGCATTCATAGATTTAATGAATAGTAATTAAATCATCCTTGGATCAATTTGTTATTATATTTATTGATGATATACTAGAATATTCTAAGAGTTTAGAGGATCATAAGCAACATTTAAAGATAGTTTTACAAACTCTAAGGAAGTATGTTTGGCAAGGATGGTGTCCAAATAGACCCTAAAAAAGTAAAAGTGATACAATAATGGTTACGTTCTACTACAGTTAAAGATGAAGATCCAAGTCCAATTTGCACTTTTTGCAGTTGTCTGTTGTCCAATCTATTTAAGCTGTAATTGGATTAGGTATATGAACATATGCTTGTAAAGTATCAATCAACTCCTCAGCATTTGAAGTTAAGATAAGAATTCGTCGTGCTGAGTGTAAGATAAACCTTTGTTCCAATGCTTGATCAAGAAAAGACAACAAACCATCAAAGAAGTGATTAACATTTAACAAACCTATTGGTTTGTGATGTATATTCAGTTGTGCCCAAGAGACTATTTGGAAAATATCCTTTAAAGTACCAAAACCACCTAGTAAGGCAATAAAGGTATCAGCATTGCTCATTATTCTAGCCATGCGCTCATGCATGGAAGCTACCCTAAATTCTTCCCCAATTATCTTCCCTATGATGTTGGATGCAGCTAGAGCTGTAAGAATAATATCTAGAACTTGACATCCTCCTACATGTGCAGTTGTAGACACGCACCCCATTAACCCACGGTTACCTCTACCATAGACTAAATGAATTTTTCTTCTGGCCAGCACCATACCTAGATTTTGTGCTGCTTTCACATACTTTTCATCTTTTCTAGGATTGGAACCACAAAAAATACAAATATTTTGAAACTGAAGGAATACGATTCCATCCATAACTGCACTCACCTTAACTTTATGTATAAAAGTAAATATACTAATGTATACATTTATAGAACTCAGAGAAGTGCATACTTATAAGAGCTATGCGAATAAACCAGGCATTATTAGAACAGCTATGTGAGTGATTGGTGGATATCGGCTAAATTAAAGGTAAAAATTTTCAAAAATGATGGTACGCATGCATATGTACAAGAGTTGTGACTGTGACCCATATTAAGCATATAAAGAGAATAAGATTAAGGTATCACCAGAAAATTTCTTTTCCTTGTTGTCCTTGATAAAGCATTGATGTCTTGATTCTTGTAAGGAAGTTGTAGGTGATAGGCATAAGTGTAAAAAAGAAGAGTGAAAATGCAAACAAGTTAATTGTTAAAGAAGGATAATCAAATGGTTTATTTTGTTTTCTCAATGTTCTTTCCAATCGACTATCAGTATTATTAAGTCGATTTGCTACTTTGAGAATTTTTTATTTGGACTGATTTATTTTACAGTTGATTGATTACATCTATTTTGAAGCAATCAACTGCATCCTACCAGTTAACTACGTGCTATTTATTCTTTATAAATTTTTATAAGCTCAAAAATTTATCTTTTCCATGTGCAATTTTTCCACCGAATACCAATAGTTTTAAAGTAGATTTTCGCACATGTATTCAAATTTTGCAGCCACCAATTTTTGTCGAAATAGCAGCTAGGTTTTGTTTACTGATTTTCAAGAATTACGACCACCGATTTTAATTTTCTTTCAATGTTTTGTCCAAATTTTTGACTTTCTATTTTGGAACCATTCTCTATTATGCTTTTAATCTGTTCTACTACATTCTCCCTTATTAATATTTGGCATTAAATGCAAAGTTATTTCCCCTCATTACAACAAAAGTTAATTTATTTTCTTTGAAACTCAGTTATTATGGTGTCCAAGTGGTTAGTAGGTTAAAGTAATGAAAAGTTTGAAAGGAATAGATGGATGATAGCCTTATGGTGCTTTGACGAATGTAATCAAGTGAATTAGTGGTGTTGAAGTACTTGAGTAATAAAATACAGAAAGTATGATTTAAATTAATCTTTGAACTCTTAATTTGGAAATATGGAGAATATTTTGAGGACCATGCCCAAAAATAATGTAAGTGATCAAGATATTTGTGTTAAGGGTTTATAACATGCTAAATTGAGTCTAGTATCTAGGATGTGAATAATGGTTGAAAAAGGAGATTTTAGAAGAAGCCATAGATTGTGAATATGGATAATATTAAGGCAATAAGGATATATTAAGATCTGAAAAAATTGTATTAGCAAAATGGTAAAAAGAGTATACAAGTGATATTTCTTTCGTTGTTTGGTGTGTCAGCAAGTAAAATTGAATATTTTGTTTCAGGAGAGCTATTTAGGAAGCCTAAAGATCTTTGTTAGATTATAGTATGGCTGATAGTAAATCTAAATGATGTGTTTATGCAATGAAAGTTATGCTTCATGTATCTTTATATAACTTTGGTGAAAGTTGGGAGAAATTATTTGTCCTTCGTTAAATTTACTCATATCAGTAATAATCAAGCCAATATACAAATTGCACCATTTGAGGTTTTACATGAAATATCGTAAGTCTCCTAATAGATGGATTAGTTTAATAAGGTTAAGTTTTTGGAATCTAATTTGGAATATCATGCAATAGATAGAATATGACTAACCTAAATTGATGATGTTAATTTAGAGAGTATGCTTGGAGGGAGATCTCTTAGTAGAATTTGCTTATAATAAAGTGCTATTGGATGACTTAAAGCCTTACGTAACAGGTGTTACAAACTTTCTGTTAGATGACTCAGTGGAGTCAGACTTATGGTAAGATGTTGTTAATAAAGTGAAATTGATTAGAAAAAGAATACAAGCAACTCAATACAGGCCAAAATTCTATAAGGACCATGAATGTTGAGCACTAGAAATTATCAGTTGGTTATCAAATTTTCTTAAAGGACTCACCCATGAAAGCGGTAATGAGGTTTGAAAAGAAGGAAAAAGTTAAGATTTAGTATATAGACTCTTTTGAAATCTTGGACAAAGTATACATAGTATATATCGCTTAACTTTGCCATCAGGATTAAGTGATGTTGGTACAATCTCTCTTAATCCAATGCTAAGGAAGTACCTATCAGATTTTTCTCATGCTATCTAATTCTAAGAAATTCAGTTGGACAAGAATTTGGCTTAATTATGAGTAAAAATTGATGTCTATTGTTGATCAACAAGTGAAGAACTTATGGTTGAAGGAAATCCCTATAGTTAAGGTTATATGAAAAAAAATCACACAAGCGAAGAGATTTCCTAGAAAGTAAAGATGATATACAGAAAAAAGATATTTCCAATTGCTTGAGTAATGAGGTTAATAACTGTAATTTATGCCTTGACTTCATTTCTTACTTATGAAAGAATGGTTTGAAATTTGAGGACCGAATTTCTTAAGGGGGGAAGAATATAATATCTCATAATTTTTCAATAATAATGTTTTCGATAAAAAAAATATATTTTTATTTTAAATAATTATGTTTTGCTAAAAGAAAATATATTTTTAATTAAAATAATTTCTGTTTTGCTTAAAATAATTATATTGGCCTCTAATAAATTTTTGTTTTATTTTTTAGAAATATTCTTTCTTTTATTATGTATAAAGATAATTATTTTGTGATTTTTTTTATTAAAATTTTATCAAGAAATGTCATGATTTAAGAGTTCAACTAAAGTTTTGCAAGAATATAATTTTTAAAAAGTTTTTAAAATATTTTAAGATGAAAAATAGTATTTATATGTATATAATCAAAAAAATAATAATAAATATTTAATATTTAATTATTAATTAAATAATATTTAAAAAAAGAGGGGAGATGAAGCGTGAGTAATATGTGGAATCCGTAACAGATGAATAGTATGAATAGTAATCTCTATCTTTTCTCTCTAGATCTGGAGCGCCTACTAGCCTCTGATTTCAAAACTAAAGGTACCACTGAATTTAGGACAGAGAGTACTACGATTTTGATAGAATAATTTTTTAAATCAATCGCAAAATCACCGCAGATCGGAAGTAGAAAATCTTAGAAAAAAGGTAAACTCTGAAACTCTTACTAAAAGACCTTAAATTAAAAATTTGACACCATAGATGGATTCAGGAGCTAGATAAATCTTAGGATATGAAATTTTTCGACCATCTAACAAATTTTTGTACATTGTGAACAGTAAATTCGGCGAGTATGAATAGTGATCTTCGGTGGTGAATAGTATTTTTCAACTATGAATAGTCTCCAACAGTTGACCAAGCTCCTAGAGGCTAAATTTCGCGATTCTAGAGTCATTTCCTAGGTTTTTCACTCTCTAGACACATTTTTGAGGTCTATTTAGTTAAATGTGAATTGAAAAAGTGTATTTTAGGGCTATCCAACATGGAGCCTTACTCTGTGAGTAGATAATTCTTTCTATGACTTACCTTATACTCTTCTTGAACTTTAAATGTATAATTGATTATGATTAAAAGTTATTTACACTTTTATATGTCTCTAAAATGGATTAAATTATCTGAATTGTTTATAATATGATATATAGTTCAAAAAGAGTATGGTTTTGAAAATGGATATTTGAACTCATTGAATACGTGATTTTAAATGTATTTCTCATTATATGGTAAAGAAAATATATTGTGCATGTCGCATTGATTTATAAAGAAATATGATTGCCTTGAAAAAGGGCATGTACATGTGATAAACCCTGATTGGAAAATTTATGACAAATGAATCTGTACTGAGACTGAAAGTCTGTATTATACTGAATACTCTATATTGGATAATATGGCAGTTGTGCATATGATATTTTCTGTGGAGGAATCCTATTGGAAACACTGTTTGCTAACAGCAGGTGATGTTAGCCTTGGTGCACCTTGATACCTCAGCTAGCAGGGGTAGTGCTAGCCTCGTGTGACGGCCAACACACGAGATATGATATGTGATGGAGAGCGGGATGCCTCCTATATGGGCGAGATGCCGACTATATGATAAGTGACTTGCCTCCCTTGTTGTGTGCTTGGGAAATACCTATATTAGAGTCCCTTCTCGTGTCCTCTTGAATGGTGGTAGGACAAACCTTAACGGGATGCTGAGTTTAAACAAATCCTACACCAGCAAAGTATGGAAGGGCCTAAACTCTGATATGGTGGTTCTAACATAGGATCCTCCTAATATTTTCATGTGAGATATTTTGATGCATAACAACATTTGTTTAATGATCATACAGTACAGTATATGGTTTTGAATATATGAATATCCTCTGTTTTAAGAATATTTGAAATGTGGGTCCTATATGGATGTACTTCCGAACTATATTTTCTATGTGAAAATTTTAAAATATGAGTACATCCATATGTTGACTTAAAAGGTCATAGGAAGTATTATCTGCTCACTTAGTTGTTCACTACACAATATTTCTATTTTTTTTTTCATATGAAAATATAGAGTTTGGTCCTTCCCCTTCAGATAGTTGACCAGCTAAACGACATGATCTCTGCGTAAGGCTACTTTGTTTCCAAGGCTCATAGATTTTAATTTATATTGTACTTGTACTCTAGAGTATGCTTTGAACGGCACAGGCAGGATCCTTGCTTCTACTGTACTTTGATGTTTATAGATTTGTTTATATATTGTGTATACATGGGAATACCTATCTGTAAAAGAGTGTATTATACATGTTATGGAAAATATATATTAGTAAAGTATGTATTTCACGTGCTCTAAAATTAGGGGTGTGACAAAAATAAAGATACTATTCATAACTTAATTCTAATGAAAATAAGTAAATAACATGAGTAAGAATACCAAAATTGTCCTTGGGCCTTTGTCATTTGTTCATTGGTATGGTTGTATTCTAGAGTCTACTCCATTACCATAGGTAGGATAGCTGTTTTTGATGCATGAGGAAAATGTAAAATGTATATGTATAACAAGAAATGAAAAATGTAATCGATATTGTTTTATGAAACTAGATCTTTGTTAAGTTTTATATACATTTAAAGTTTTAAAGAGTGATTATGAACTCATTGATAAAGAGGAATTTTGAGTACTTAATGGCTATATTTTATCTTCTAATTCATAGTAAACTTGTGATTATTTCCCTACTTTTGGTTATACATTTTTTTGGATACTGCTTTGATTTATTTTATGTTTATAGGGGAGCAAAAGAGGCAGAGAAGTAAAGGAAAACACTCATGAGAAGTGCCATATGGACTTGGAACAAGATGAGGAGGCAGCACACCAAAATTTGGTAAGAAAGGAGTATGGCAGCCCCCAACACGGCCAGACCATGCTTGGTGGCATGGAGAATGGCCAGGCCGTGCTCTGCCCAAGAAGTGCAGAAAAACCCCCAAAAACTAGTCCGAAGCACGACCAGGCCGTGTCATGAAGCACGACCGTGCTTCGGGTCCGTACACATCGTCTTTTTTAGGGTTTTGAGCCGCCAAAGTCAGGGAGATTGAAAGGGGGAACGCAGCCAAATGCATTCAGATGCAGAGAGACCTTCTTTTACTCAATTTTAGGCTTAGGAAACACGATTAGATTAGTTTTAGAGTAGGATTAGTGTTTACTTTCATGTTCTTAGCTTAAATTTGAGATTGATTCAGCATTGTATTTCATCTTTGCATTCATCAATCTAGGTTTTATCTTTCCATCTTTACTTCTACTTCTATTTCTACTTCTTCCTTTTAGTTTGTATTGAACATTGTTGATTAATTTAATGAATTTGATTATGATTTATCTTTCTATCATGCTTGAGTAGATTTGATCTAGAGTTTCGGTAAACCCACTTATGATGTGATGATACATTGTGCTAATTGAATCATTGGAACCCTAATTGTGTCATCCATGGTTAATTAGGATTAGCTATTATGCATTGATTATATGAGTTGATGAATGTCTGGCCAACGTTTTATCACGTCTTAGGATATTAATTGATGGACTGAAAGATAAAGATTAATACCGAAACCTAATAGTTAATTAGGGATATCTTAATCACGAAAGTAGTTTAAGATTCTCTAGGATTGAATCAATTAATGGGCAAAGGAAAAACCGATTAATTGTATTCCATGGTTGGCATAGAACTTAATGGACCTAGGTTGAACTAAGAACCACGAAAGTAGGTAATTGGATTAACCTAGGTACGATTAGTAACGCTCGAAAGAGGTTGCTAATTAATTAAGGCTAAACCATCCCCAATAACCTAGATAATTGCAGTTAGAGGTACATATTGAGTGTTGAATATCATAAGTGTGGTGAACCCTAACCCTAGGCTTTGTTTAATTGATTATCTTTATTTATTTAATTGTGACACTCTCTAATCGAATTACATCGATTTAGATAGCTCGTTTCGTATAATTCTAGTAATTGGCATTGTTCTCTGTGGAATACGACCCGTACTCGCCAGACTAACTACAATTATGCCGTGCGCTTGCGGTAATTGGTAAAACATACACACAGCAAGGTTTTGGCGCCATTGCCGAAGAGCAATTGTCAATATTAGATATCTGCAAAATTGCTAGACTAGATCACTTTCTTTTAATTTTTTGCATATTTTCTTTTGCTGATTTTTTTCCTTTTTAGGTGTGTAGCTATTTTATGCGAAGAGACCGTGAACTCTTTGTTGAATTTGACCTAGAGATTGAGCGCACCCTACAGAGAAGAAGAAGAAGACAGCAGTAACATCCCGCTGCACCTACCATGGCGGAGAGAGATAACCATTCATTGAAGGATTTCACCGCCCCAGATACTAATGGCCTGAATCCCAATATTGTTAGACCAGCCATAGAGGCCAACAAATTTGAGCTAAAGCCTTCTCTTTTGCAGATGGTTCAGCAGAATCAGTTTGGAGGGTGACCTACTGAAGACCCTAATCTCTATTTATCAGTCTTTCTGGAATACTGTGACACATTGAAGATGAATGGAGTATCATCAGATGCCATTAAACTAAGACTGTTCCCTTTCTCTCTGAGGGACAAGGCCCGTGCATGGTTGCATTCTCTTCCATCAGGGTCCATTACCACATGGCAGCAGCTTTCTCAAGCTTTTCTGGCCAAACACTTCTCACCGAGTAAGACGGCTCACCTTAGGAATCAGATAATTACTTTTGCTCAAAAAGATGGGCAGTCACTATATGAAGCTTGGGATCGATTTAAAGATCTCCTCAGAGTATGCCCACACCATGGGTTGGAGAAGTGGCTGATAGTCCATACATTCTATAATGGACTGATTTACAGCATCCGTATGTCTATGGATGTTGCAGCTGGAGGAGCTTTGATGAATAAAATAGTTGATGAGGCATATGAGCTGATAGAAGATATGGCTCAAAATCATTACTCCTGATCTAGTGAGAGGCAGCCAAGAAAATCAGCAGGTATGTATGAAGTAGATGCGTTTAATCATCTAACTTCTTAGGTTGATGCATTATTTCAGAAGTTAGATAAGTTAAGCATCAACAATGTTGGTTCCTCTTCATCATCTTCTACTTGTGAGATCTGTGGTTGCATAGGTCATGTGACCAATGAATGCCAGCTTGGAAACTCTGCACCTCAGGATTGTGAGTAGGTAATTTTTGTGAACAAAAATTAAAGAAACAATTCGTACAGCAACACATATAACCCAGGCTGGAAGAATCACCCAAATCTCTCTTACAAGCCAAATGCAAATCAGCAGCCTCAGAATAATTTTAGGCAACCTCCAGGATTTTAGAATCAGAGGCCATTCAACCTAGTTCCTCAGCCAAAGTCAAATTTGGAGGCTCTAATGGAGAATTTCATCACTACATAGAGTAAGCAGAATAATGAATTCAAAGCCCAGAACTATTCCATGAATGAGGCTATAAAAGATTTAGCCTCCAAGGTAGACTCACTTGCTACTCATAGCAAGATGCTGGAAACTCAGATAGCGCAGCAGGAAAGTCTATTTAACAGGAACTTTGGCAGACTTCCAGGCCAGACTGAGAACCCCAGAGAGCATTGCAATGCCATTACTTTGAGAAGTGGTAAGCAATTGGCTAAATCTGAGAGAAGTGGTTTGGTAAAGAAAAATGAACCTCAGGCTGCATCTGAAAAGAGACGAGAAGATGAACTAGAAGAAGAGGACAAGAAGGAAGAAGAGCCAAAATATGTGGCTCCTGAACCATACAAGCCACCAATCCCTTTTCCTCAAAGATTGGTTAAGGCCAAGTTAGAGAAGCAGTTTGGGAGATTTCTGGATGTGCTGAAAAAGTTGAATATTAACATTCTATTCCTAGAAACCATCTCCCAAATTCCATCATATGCGAAGTTCTTGAAAGAGATCCTCTCAAACAAGAGAAAAATTGAAGAGCATGTTGTGGTGGCACTGACAAAGGGATCAAGTGCATTAATTCAGAATAAGCTTCCTCAAAAGCTTAAGGATCCCGGAAGCTTCTCAATCCCTTGCTTTATTGGTGAGATGAAAATAGACAGAGCCCTATGTGACCTTGGAGCAAGTGTAAGTCGCATGCCTCTTTCAGTTTTCCAAAAACTTCAAATGGGTGACTTGAAGCCTACCACCCTTTCTCTTCATTTGGCTGACCGATCCATTAAGCATCCGGTAGGTATACTAGAGGATGTTCCTCTAAAGGTAGGAAAATTTTATATATCGGTTGATTTTGTTATTTTAGAGATGGAGGAAGATGACAAAATCCCCATCATTCTTGGAAGGCCTTTCCTAGCTACAGCTGGTGCCAATATAAATGTTAGAGATAGAAAGCTTTCTTTGAATGTATGGGATGAAAAAGTAGAATTTAATTTGAATGATGCTATGCACCCTCCATCTCTAGTTGAATCTTGCTACATGATTGGCTTAACTGAACCTAATGTGAATGATAATGCCATGAATTTTTCTCCTTCTGACCCACTTGAGTTATGCTCTGTGAAAAGTTCTTGTGTTTATGTTAAACAGGGGGAAGAAAAGCAAGAAATTGAGGAGGAAGTGAAAGATACAAACCTTGAACCTAAACTACCTCCTCAAAGCTTGAATGAAGCAAAGGAAGAAAGGAATGAGCCAAAAAAATCTTTGAAGGCCATTGGACAAAGACTCAAGAACCATACTAAAAGACAATAGATAGCAAGGAGAGTTATTCAAACTCTCTTAAAGCCTCCTTGAGTGGAAAGCATGGAAATGAAGTCGAGCTAATGACTTTAAACAAGCGCTTTGTGGGAGGCAACCCACCTTTAAATTTTTAACTTTCTTTTTTGTTTTGTTTTCTTGCCTTTTGTTTTAGTTTTTATCTTTAATTTTAGTTGATTTCTTACATTATAGTTTAATGAGTGTTTCCATATGATTTATAAGTCCATTCCCATATGCCCAAAGTTGAAATAAAGAATGAAAATCAAGGGAAATTGAGCAAGGTTGAAAAATGAAGGAATTTTTCAAAGAATTGGAGGAATCCAACTCCCAGCACGGGTAGGCCGTGTCACAGGACACGGCTATGCCCCAAGCCTAGCCCAAGCATCCCTTGCCCGTGTTGGCTGACACAGGCCAAATCCAGAGTTTTTGGATTTCCAGCGCCAAGCACGGGTAGGCCGTGCTGTGAAGCATGACCATGCTCCAGGTAAAACAAAAAGAGGGAAAAGACAAAAAGAGCCATCTGCTATTGGCATCAGCATTATAGCTTCCCTCAAGGTATAATTTTAACCTTTTCTTTGTGCCTAATTTCTTTTATCTGGATTGGACTTCCCTGATGGCTGGACTGGATTATTCCTCAGGATTGAACTAGATTGGTTTATATATCTGATTATATATTTTATTCTGCAACTATGGATTTATTAGCATGGTTTTGGGAATTTCTACAAAATTGGGACTGAATCTATACTGAATTCTCTAGTTGTTATCTGAATGGTTTTATCTGAATATGGATTTTCTGATAACTGTTACTTGCTAATTTGCTGATCTTGCCATTGATTTGAAGTTAGAATTTAACATTGGCTTTACATGTTGCTAATGCGAGCCAAATAGATTTAACACCAGAGTCAGAATCCTCCACCACCTCTTTCAGAAGACCAGTGAGCACGTAAGTTCCTTCTCCCTTTTGCCTGTACTTTAATTTATACTGACGTTGAGGACAATGTTAAGTTTAAGCATGGGGGAGTAGCTTTAGGCTTGTGATTTCTTCTGATTAGATATTATTGGTTGAATATCTTATGTTGCAATGCAAAATCACATAGTTTACTATTTCAGAGATAGATTGATGCAATATAGGTTGATTTTATCTGATGAACATGTGATGCACAATAGGATATGAAATAAGTAGTTATAACTTTAGTCTTTCTCTTCTAGGATTAAACCTCTAATTGTTTTTAAAAAATATCTCTCTATTGTGCTGTGAATTGTATACTATTTTTGATTTTAACACTATGAGAGTGTGAAGGTAGGGAAAGGTGAAAAATGAGGGAATGTGCACCCTAAAAAGTTGTCACTCTAAGTACCCCTTCAAGGCACCAAAAAGGCCTTAGTATGAGTACCTATATACCTTTACCTTAGTGAGATGGAGCATAAAATGCACTCACTGCATGTTTCTATATATAAAAAATGATGAATGAATGAAAAAGAGAAAAGAAAGAAAAAGAAAGAAAGAAATAAAAGAGTATGAATAAAAAAAAAGAGTGATAATAGAAATAAGGGTAAAGCAACATAGGGAGATCTAAAGGATGAGGTGGCCTACTTGAGTGTACAAAAATCAATTTGATGCATACAACCAATGATAACAATAGAAGTATATATATAATAGAAGAATTTGGGTGTAGTTTTAGAAGAACAGAGACTATCTAGTAAATGTCTATTCATATATCTATTGTGTTCACATTGATTGAGTGACAAATAACCTGTATTGCACTTTTCTATCTTCTGGAATCTGATTGCATCTTTCCCCCTTCCTAATATGACATGTTATTTGCTTGAGGACAAGCAAAGGTTTAAGCATGGGGGAGTTGATAAAGGGGAATTTTGAGTACTTAATGGCTATATTTTATCTTCTAATTCATAGTAAACTTGTGATTATTTCCCTGCTTTTGGTTATACTTTGTTCTGGATACTGTTTTTGTTTGTTTTATGTTTATAGGAGAGCAAAAGAGGCCAAGAAGCAAAGGAAAACACTCATGAGAAGTGCCATATGGACTTGGAACAAGATGAGGAGGAAGCAAGGAGGCAGCACACCAAAATTTGGCAAGAAAGGAGCATGGCAGCCCCCAACACAGCCAGGCCGTGCTCTGGGCAGAAAATGCAGAAAAACCCCAGAAACCATACTAAAACACGATCGTGCTTCGGGTTCATACACATCATCTTTTTTGGGGTTTTGAGCCACCAAAGTCAGGGAGATTGAAGGGGGGAACGCAGCCAAAGGAATTCAGATGTAGAGAGACCTTCTTTTACTCAATTTTAGGCTTATGAAACATGATTAGATTAGTTTTAGAGTAGGATTAGTGCTTACTTTCATGTTCTTAACTTAAATTTGAGATTGATTCAGTATTGTATTTCATCTTTGCATTCATCAATCCAGGTTTTATCTTTCCATCTTTGCTTCTACTTTTTCCTTTTAGTTTGTATTGAACATTGTTGATTAATTTAATGAATTTGATTACAATTTATCTTTCTATCATGCTTGAGTAGATTTGATCTAGGGTTTCGGTAAACCCACTTATGATGTGATGATACATTGTGCTAATTGAATCATTGGAACCCTAATTGTGTTATCCATGGTTAATTAGGATTAGCTATCATGCATTGATTATATGAGTTGATGAATGTCTGGCCAACGTTTTATCACGTCTTAGGATATTAATTGATGGACTGAAAGGTGAAGATTAATACTAGAACCTAATAGTTAATTAGGGATATCTTAATCACGAAAATAGTTTAAGATTCTCTAAGATTGAATCAATTAACGGGCAAGGAAAAACCGATTAATTGTATTCCATGGTTAGAATAGAATTTAATGGACCTAGGTTGAACTAAGAACCACGAACGTAGGTAATTGGATTAACCTAGGTATGATTAGTAACGCTCGAAAGAGGTTGCTAATTAATTAAGGCTAAACAATCCCCAATAACCTAGATAATTGCAATTAGAGGTACATATTGAGTGTTGAATATCATAAGTGTGGTGAACCTTAACCCTAGGCTTTGTTTAATTGATTATCTTTATTTATTTAATTGTGACACTCTCTAATCGAATTGCATCGATTTATATAGCTCGTTTTGTATAATTCTAGTAATTGGCATTGTTCTTTGTGGGATACGACACGTACTCGCCAGACTAGCTACAGTTACGCCGTGCGCTTGCGGTAATTGGTAAAACATATACACAACACTCATACGCTAAACGAGGGTGATTAAGGAGTTTCAAGTTTAAAATGTGACAGTTAGGCTTATGATGTAGGGAGAAATCCTCATATCGTGCCGAGCACGTGCTCGAATAAGTCTGGGACGTAACAATGCAAATTTGAGATAATCTATGATGAAGAAAGAGGCCAAATCAAGATTAATCATATAGGTCTTGCTCTTAGTAGAATTTGATCTAGAGATAATATACTAAAAGTGAGTAGAAAATAGTATGGTCGATCATCTAAGTCATTTGATTCATATGGAGGAAAAATTGGACTTACAAGACTCATTTCCTTATGAACACTCATTTTCAATAGTAGCTAAAGTAACATGGTATGTACATATAGTTAATTATTTAGTTGCTAATAAATTTCTCCAATTTTTATCTAGGTCAACCAAGGACAAAATCAAAAGTGATGAAAAATAATATGTATGGGATGAACCATATCTATGGAAGTAATGTGCAAATCAAATACTAAAATGGTGTATACCAGAATCAGAAATAATATATATTATAACCTTTCGTCATTCCCATTTATGTTGAGGACAGTTTAGGTCAAAAATGATAGTAAGGAAGGTATTGGAATGTGATTTTTATTGGCTAACCCTATTCTAGGCCTCATACATATTATGTAAGTCATGTCAAAAAACAAGTAATATAATGCAAAAAAAAATGATATGCCAAAACATCTTTACTATTTTGTGAAATTTTTTATGTTTGGAGTATTGATTTCATGGGACCATTTCCTACCTCCTTTGGTTTTAATTATATCTTACATGATGTTGGTTATGTTTCAAAATGGGTGGTAGCAAAAGCCACTAGGATTGATGATTCTAAAAGGGTTTCAAATTTCATTAAGTCCTACATTCTTTCTAGGTTTCAGATACCAAGATCCCTAACCAGCGACTAGAGCATGCATTTTTACAATAAAACTGTGGAAGTCTTGCTAAAAAAATATAATGTCACTCATAAATTGGAAATCGCACATCATCCCCAAACTAATGGATAAATTGAGGTATCGAACAAAGCAATTATGTCCATTATCAGCAAAACCATAAATCCCAACCAAAAGGATTAGAGTATATACTTAGATAATGCTTTATGGGCTTTGGTTTTTAGTCAGATGGATGGCACTATCATTCTCACAATAGACCTCCACCTTATTTTTCAATATGCCTAGTTTACTGGTGAGTCCCTCCACATACACCTTCAATTGTTGTAATATATTTTATCTCTCTATATATATAAACTTACATTGCAAGCCCTAGATTCACGTCATAGGATAGAATTTCAATGGCTATTGACCTTTCGACAATAGCAACTTCACATGCATAGGGAACACTGTAACAACCTTCTTTTTTTCTTTATTATTATACAATATTGAGTTCACATACACATCATTAATCAAAACGTACATGCAACATATCAAACACATAGATATTTACATCTTGTTTATTTTGGTTGACCAATTCTGGAGATACAGGTGCGGGTGGTTGCACCTTCACCGGGATCTGAGCCAACTCAACCCCAAACATCTTATTTGATTATGAGATCTGCCCAACATAAAGTAACTTGATCCAATGTGCACTAAAAGCCAGAGCCATAGAAAAAACTGCATGACTAATTTTCTGAACATGATATGGAAATATAGTGAGAATTAAATCCCAGTAAGTTCAACAATAAATCATCATCAATATAGCTCATCACGTTATGTTCAGCTGTATAAACTACAAAAAATATCTTTGGTCACATGAATGCATTATATCTATGCACATAAGAATCATACAGTAATGATATGTATGACAGGATTAACTATTTTCAGAATATCATATGATGACTATCAATTTATTCTCATATCAAGCTACCCCGGTCAGGGTGAGTATTTTCTACTCTCCGGTACGGGCTTTTCTCGCTCCGTCTGACATGGTCCACTTTCTCTTTCTTTTCTCATTAACATGATCATAACCGTTGGTAGGACGTCCCCTACTGGTGCACCACACGGATTGCCATGTGACCGTGCTCATTTCTTTTCTTTTCACAATGATAGCCAAAAATATGCTTTCAATAATAAGTATGTTCATCAAAATGTAACTATTACCATAAATCATTGGTAATCATGCCATGAACATAACCATGTCAAATATCACTTTATAAAATATTTCCATGTTAGAATTTTATACTTAAAATGGTAAGAAGTTCATACAATGACAATAGCTATGGCATATACTAGTCATTTATTATTTTCATTTATAAGATTCGTCTTCTTTTTTTAAATATTAATTTCATCTCTTCATTTTCTTTATGCTTGTTCTTTATTCAATTTCTTCTTATTTATATCATTTCTAACACATGTTCTTACAAATTTATAGAGCATTTTTCTCCAATTTGATTTCTACTATTACCCTATAGTTAAAGAGGTTCATCTAGGATAGAAAAATGTTGAAAATAGGCTTAACCAGCTTCCAACACGGTCTGACCATATTCCAAGACACGGCCATACTTTAAAAATACTTCAAATGTACTCAAAAACAGCCCCAAACACGGCTAACCCGTGCTTGAAGCACCCAGAACACAGCCTGGCCGTGTTCTGTGACCTTTACTCACTAATTAGATCATAACTCCCTCATTTTAACTCTGATTGAGGTGATATTGGTGTCTATGAAGAACTAAGACAATTATCTAAAACTATTATGTTAATCATATCAGCAAAATAGTAATAAATCCTGGTGTTATTACTCCCTTAAATTAAATATTATTTCTTCTCGGGTAGGTTCTAACCTTTACTTACTAATCTGACTATATCTCCCACATAAGAATTACAAATTAAGTGCTTCTAGTGGCTAACAATCCGTGACACATAAATATATAATTCATATGTTAACTATTTATTTTAATTCCTTATAGAATGTTCCCAGAAATTAAAACACCGAAGCTATCCTAACATATTCTTCTCTGATTAACCATTTTCTGACCTTTGTTTACTAATTGGGACATATCTACCTCATCTGAACTCTAATTTGAATGATTCCAGTGGCTTAAAATCCGTGACACATATATCTATAATTCATATGTTAACCATTTATTTTAATTCCTTATAGATTGTTCCCAGAAATTAAAACACTGAAACTTAAAATTCTGCCACCCATAGCCATACCCATACAGAACTATCTACACCAACCTAAGTATTCAAACATACATCACATGCAAGATCAATATGTCACATGATATAGCAACATCCATGACCAATCATCAAAGTTCTAAGATCAAAATCTCATATAAATATTATAAGTTTCAAAAGTTTTCTTCAAAAAGAAATATTGTTAAACTTACCTGGAGCACTTAGTCCCCTAGACTTCTCCTTCTTCTTTCTTCCTTTCTTCCTCTCCTTTCCTCACTCTACCTTGCTTCTATTTTTCCTCTCCCTCACTTGGACAAAATTCTAATGTTGTAAGGGTGGGTTTTCTTATATAGACCACCAAATAATTTACCTTTCATGATCATGGGTCTACCTTATCACAATTAGGATACACTTTGTTAATTTTTTGGAAAACAAACAACTTATGTTCTTGTCTTCCTTTTCCTTAGTCAAGATATGCATAGCAAAAGGACATTTGTATTTTGAAAATTATGATAATATATTCTTAAGATATGGGACAAGGTCCCTTTGATTTAGGGATTCATTTCCATTTTCTTTTGTCTTAAACAAGTATGATAGGTTTACCTTTTTAGGTGGCAAATTTATTGCCCTTGAATCTCCATTATTTGGTTGATATTATTTGTGTGGGATAGGAATGTTTTGTCCTAATACCATGTATTATCATACCACTTGCTAGAATTATGAGTGTAGGATATAGATGTTTTTGTCCTAAAGCCTTGTATTATCATGCCACTTGCCAAAATTATGAATGTAGAATAACACCACTTGCTAAATTTTTGTCTTAATGTCATGTAACATAATCTTTATTATTATTACATTATTATATCATCACCTAAATTATTTTATTTTATTTTTCCTCTTGGATTTGGGCTTATTCCTACCCATTATGGGCTTATTTCTACCCACTTTCTTTGCTTTGGATAAAATTTTACCTTTCTTGGAGGGCTTGGTTACATTTTCATAATTTTTGGGCTATCGGTCTAATTACTATATTCTAGTCCAAGTCTATGTTTTATTTCTTGCTTAGGTTATCCAATGGGCTTGCTAGAAACTTATGTGAAGTGGAAAAACTCTATATGAAGTGTCCATAGGTGAAAGCCCAATTTATGGGTGGAGATACTAAACTTAGTAACTTTTACTCTTAAATTAGGAAAAATTACCCTAATCCAATCTTCTTGAAATTTTAAGACCTTTACTTCACAAAAATTTATCTTCCTTACCTAAGAATTTCACCTTTCTTTAGCATGTTTATTTCTAATATTTCCTCTTAGGTTTTCTTTCTTTACCTATTCCATTAATATTAGAACATTTCTACGCATATATGTAAGGTGAAGAATTTATAAGGAAAATATCTAAAAATTTCGGGATGTTACAAAGACAATGTGAGATTTATGCACATTTTGAAGCTTTCATTTACACTCTCCATTCTAGAATTTCCTCTTTGGGAGTTTCTTATCAAGTTCTCTAATAAAAATATAATATGTGAATAGTTTTTACAACTCAACATCAGTTTTACTTTTTACTTTTTTTCCCGACACGAGTATCTCACATCTTTTGTATGTATGACTAATCTTATTTTGAGTATTGAAGTTGTATTTTTTTTCACAAGTGTTGTTCTACATGCTTCAATATCCAATATTGCAGAGGCTTCTTAATCATTGAAATCAAACTTTCTCATCACTTAAATCACAAACTTGTGAATACTTTGGTGAGCCTCCTAAGAAAACTTCGATATGGCAACAGATTCTTCTGAGTTTCCAAACCATAATTATAAAATAACTTGGGATTAAGATAGAGAATGGAAAGGAAAGTAACATGAGTTGCAAGATATTTGTCATATACTTTGCAGACGTGTGCCTTTTGCAAATTTGGTGATAGGATACTTTTTTTCTTTTTGTATTCTATATTTAAAACGTGCAATAATTTGTCATATCAAATCTTTAAGTATCACTAGTCTATTGTCATGTGTTTGATTTAAATCGCATTTGAGAAATTGAATCTCCATTCTTTGTCTTCATCCTAAATTCTTCTATGATTATGGTTTGAAGACTTTGCAGAATATAACATATATTTCAAAGTAGAAACTGTAAAAATAAATAAAACATATATTTCAGATGATCTTTTCTTTGTTAGTTATATTTTTCAACAACCATCCCATATAATCAGAAACGTATTTGTGCCATCATCATAATTTTAAAACAAAAAAAAAAGGAAATAAAAATTCTCAAACGGAAGGTCCAATGTAAATATTTAGTGGCTAATAAGAAAATTTCAAATCCTATCAAGGTTATCCGTTCTTCTTTGTCTTCATCTGAAGTTCTTCTATGATTATGGTTTGAAAGCTTTGGAGAATATGTTAACGTATCGAAGTTTTATTAGTCTTGCCAAAGTAGAAAATGTAAAAATAAATAAAACATATATTTCATATCTTTTTTTCCTTAGTAGTTATATTTCTCAACACTCACTCGTATCATCAGAAATGTATTTTTGCCATCATCATAATTTTAATCCAACAAAAGCAAAACAAAGGAAATTAAATAAAAATTCTCAAAAGGAAGGATCGATGTAAATATTTAGTAGCTAATAAGAAAGTTTAAAATCCTGTCATGGTTATCCAACATTCATGATTCACAAAAGAACGGATTTTTTTTAAAAAAAATTTCTAGTAATGTTAAAGTTGCTCTTAGCAGATTAAGATTTCTCATCATCCCTAAAATACATGCTAAGATTTTTTTATCTATTTTTAATTAAAAATGATAATTCAATATTAAGATTTTAAATTATATAATTTTAGTTAGGAAAAAAAAGGGAGAGAAAGTTTACCATCGTTTATTGCGATCAAGAGAAAAAAATTCCAACCTCAATTATACAACCCCAAATTCAAGACCTCAGTGAATAATTTTAAAGGTTCACCTTTTTAAAGAATCTCTCTCTCTCATCTTAGTTTTTTGAGTAGCTGAAAAGTTTTTGAAACATTAAGTTATATTTATATACACAAGGCATTTCTTGCCAATTACATCTCGCATGACTCACTGAAATACAAGACATGCACAACAAGAAATAGAAGGTTTACTGACAATTAATAAAATCATCATTAAGGCATGGAATAATGACAATTAAAGTGAAATTGTGGCAAAAACAAGTCTTAGGGATGGTTTTACCTAGATTGTCATTATGTAATGATAGTTTTGGAAAAACATCTTAAGATAACCATGGTTCCTAGTAACCGTCACTACTTAACAATGGTTTTGTTTTAATTGTCATTATATAATGACAGTTTTGACAATGCCGCCGTTACTTAATGATGATTTTGTTAAAAGCATCATTAAGTCCATTTAATTCTTGCTTATCCCATGGCTTTTCTCCTCCCCCATTGTTACCTAATGATGGTTTGGTTAAAACCATCATTAAGTCCATTATATTACCATTGTTACTTAATAACCATTTTTAAAAAACCGTTTAAGTCCATTAAATTCATCCCCACCACTATGGCCTCTCCCCTTCCCCCACATTTTCCATTTTCTCCCTCACTCTTTGCTGGTTTCTCGTCTTTCTGCATCATGTTTCTGGCATTTCTCCATCAAAGTGCCTTTATTTGTCGACTTCTTCTCCATCGGAGTGCCTCCCTTCATTCCTACTGATTAGTTTTTTTATCTCCCCCTTCTCCATTGTTCACTTTTTCTCCCTTGGTAGTTCTTTATGCCTTGTTTTGATTTTTGGTGAATGATAGAAAACAATGAACAATTACTTGTTCTTTGAATAATTTATTGATCTTTAATGCTAGTGCAATTTGGTTTTTGCCAATTTCTTTGGATAAATGATAACAAATTATGAGCATTTACTTGTAGATTGAGCAATTTGTTGATATTGTAAGGCTAATGGAATTATTATTTTTGTCCATTTTTTTCGGGTGAATGACAAAAAAAAATTTCCAATTTGTGATAGCTTTCGATCATTTTCATTAAATATAATATCTAATCAATCTTTGAAATATTGTATTCAATATATTTTTAAAAAAGTTATAAAATTTATGTGTTACTAGTGAATAAATTGTACATTATTTAGTACTTTTTTATTTTAACAAACATAACTGTTTAAATTATATTTAATTGATACATTTGACACATCTACTTAGTAGTGGCTATTCAACCTCTATAAATACTCTTTGTTATTCTTGTTCAGCAATCAATTGTAGAGTTATAAAAGGTTTTGTAGTAACTAGGAAGGGACTTGTATGTTTTTTCTAAGATTGTACAACAAACATCTATTTAAAGAAAGTGATATTTGACACCAAAGACTATCAAATTAATTTTTTGAATTTTTAATTTAATTTATCTAGTATAAAGATAGGAAATTTTACCTTCTTATTTTG
Source organism: Gleditsia sinensis (assembly GCA_037074535.1). Classification (NCBI taxonomy): domain Eukaryota; kingdom Viridiplantae; phylum Streptophyta; class Magnoliopsida; order Fabales; family Fabaceae; genus Gleditsia; species Gleditsia sinensis. The sequence continues at coordinate 14,528,559 of CM073465.1, forward strand.
AAATGATTCATAACAAGAATTTGAATGTTTTAATTTTGTAATGCTTTTAAAAACTGATAAGTCTTGGATTGATAAGCCTTGGAATACCAATGAATACTTGGATGAACATAATAGATTTTTATACTTTGCATTTTCTAACTTGAGTGTGGAGGGTAGAATAATATGTGTATGTCCTAAATGTAGGTTTAAGAAATAGAAGATTAGAAAAAATGTGCATGAACACTTGATTGTTAAACTATTTCGATAAGAGTACAATTTATGGATTAGGCATAGGGAAAATCTTACAGAAGAACTTCATGAAGACATTATATAATGCCACAAGTGAGAGAATAATCAATTTGTAGGATGACCCTATGCAAGACATGGTCCATGGTGCATTTGGGATTCATAATGAAAAGGAAAGTGTGGATTATGTAGAGTTGCCATATCCTTTTTGGATTCAAACATAATTTTTTAAGCTCTTAGTTGAATCATAGAAATGAATGTTCTTGAAATTTGTTTTTTGTATTTATTAATAACATATCCTTTTGGTTTTCAAGCACCAAATGATCAAGCTAGTGGACACTAGCCTCCTTGAGACTCCCAAAGTTGATTTATATTCTTACTATATATTTTATGTAATTATAATGGAACATACTGATTCAAAATTTAACTAAATATCATTTTTTATTATAAAATTTAGTTTCTGATTTTTAATTTGGTTCCTCTATGAATATTGATACTATTGTGGATACAAGTAGAGAGATACAACAACAACAACAACAACAACAACAACAACTAAGCCTTTTCCCACTAGGTGGGGTCGGCTACATGGATCAAACGGCGCCATAGTGGCCTATCATGGACAAGTAGAGAGATATTAAAAAAAATAAAAAATAATGAAAATTTTTAAAAAAGATTAAAAAGAACACTAGTTTAAATACAGTTCTAGGGAAATTGTAGCAAAACCTTGGTTTAGAGATGGTTGAAAAATCAATTTACAATTGTTATGTTAATTGTCTTTAAATCAATTTTTTTTTACAACTATTTTGGATTGTCTTGAAACAAAGGTTTATCGACGGCATTCACACGATTCCCCTAAGATATATGTACCGTATATTTTATGTAATGGTAATGGAACATAATGATTCAAATTTTAACTAAATATCAATTTTTATTTTGAAATTTAGCTTGTGATTGTTAAGTTGGTTTTCTGGTGAATATTGGTATGACTGTGGATACTAGTATCGGGATATATTTTTAAAAAAAAAACACTAGTTTTACGATTGTTCTAGGGAAATTGTAGTCAAACCTTGGTTTAGAGACGGTAGAAAACCATCATTAAAATGTCATTCAGCAACAGTTTTGTCTAACCATCATTAAAAAATTTACAAAGAAGGAAATTATGGCTTAACAGTGATTCAATAGAAACCATCATTAAACCACAGTTTAAAGACAGTCAAAAGCCCACGCTACATTGACATTTTACGATGGTTTTGTTGATTGTCATTAAATCAATGTTTGTACAACAGTTTTGGATCGTCGTGAAGCAGAGGATTAACGATGGCATTCGCATGATTCCCCTAAAATATCTATATTTTATATTTTATGTAATTGTAATGGAACATAATTATTCAAATTTTAACTAAATATCAATTTTTATTGTGAAATTTAGCTTCTAATTGTTAAATTGGTTCTCCTGTGAATATTGGTATTATTGTAGATACAAGTATAGAGATATTTAAAAAAAGTAAAAATATTAAAAAACCACTATTTTAGGACAATTCTAAGGAAACTGTAGCAAGTCTAAAACCATCATTAAAATGTCATTTAGCAACGATTTTTTCTAACCATCGTTAAAAAAATTAAAAAGAAAGAAAATTTGGTTTAACAACAGTTCAAAAAAATCCATCATTATACCCAGTTTAAAGACAGTAAAAAACCCTCAGCTAAATTGACAATTTACGATGGTTTTGTTGACCATCGTTAAACCAATTTGTTTTTTCGACAATTTTGGATCATCATGAATAAGAGGTTTAATGATGGCATTTCCACAGTTCCCTTAAGCCATCACTAAAACTATGATTCAGTGATGGTTTTCATAACCATTGTCAAAATGTTTACCCAGCGTATATGAAGATAAATAAACATCCATCAATGCACAACATCACCTCTATAATCATTATAGCTCATGATGTTTAGCTCAGTTTGAATACATAGTTCAAAATAGTGAGAGTGGAAAGATGAGTTTCTTCAATGAGATATGCTTCACAAATAGAATCATCCACAAGAGCCTTGTCAACTTTATTCTTCAAATAGAGCAAACATCTTGACAATTAATGTAATATTTGTCTAGGAAAAGCTCATACTTAATATAAGGTTGGAATATTTGGTACAAAAACGGAATATTTTGATCTTTAGCTCTCAAATGGATACATTCACTGATATATGGTAAATACTTATCCAAATACCTTTGTTCTAATATTTGTTTTAGATACCAAGTTTATTTCATGGCTCAAGGTATTTGTTCTATATATCTATAAACTGTTCTATATATATATATATATATATATATATATATATATATATATATATATATATATATATATATATATATATATTACATTGCAGACCTTAGATGCACTTAAGATGAGGTTGTGAAGAGTGGTCATTAGATAGAATTTCATTGGGTATTGATATTTCGACAGCAAGAAATTTATGTGCATGGGGAAGACAATGTGAAGTTCATGCTTATCTATTTGTCATGCAAAGAAGTATCTCTCATAATTCTAGTGTACCTTGTTTAGGGCATGATGAGAGACTCTTTAATTTCAATAGAACTTGGCTTAAATGGTTTTAGGTACTAATAAATTTGGTTTCCTATAAAATGAAAGAATGACTCTATTTTTACTTGGCTTGACATTATTTTGTTGGGTTTGCTTTGTTTGCATGATTTCATTTATGTACTCGGTAGGTGTGTTCTACCTGTGTTACTTTTTCAGTTCATGCTTGATTTTGGTACTAATTTGTGTGATGTAATTTTTGATCTTTTATCATAATGTAAAGTTTTAATTATAGCAGTATAAAATTTCGATGAAAAACAAAATCCAAAATAAAGAATTCAGTGGTGACCCAAAGTTATCATTGAGTGTCTTTTAAAGGGATTTAGTGGTGATTCCTAATAGATCACCATGAATTCCTTTACAATAGCGACCTTTAGTCACCACCAAAAATGGATCTAGTTGCATTTTTTATTGTTTCGATGGAAATAGAATAAAAATTGACTTTCAGTAGTGACCGCAAAAGTTGCCAAAAAAATATTTTACCACAGGATTATTGCCAACAACCTGGCAGCAAATTTAAGGCCTTTATTATTTTATTGAATAATATGGTAACACATATTTAAATAATTTACCTAAATTTTTTTTGTCTAATAAATTCTAGGTTGGTGAAGGTCATACCTTGATAAACACGTGCTCTAGGTCACCACAGGGAAAGGAATTGATTGGAACGATGCAAAGTACCCATAGCTACAATGAGTATAATCAGAATGGCAACTAAAAATTGGATAGCGGGGATCGTACATGTATATTTATACATTGCACGTCTACGTTTACTCCTTTATTTACATATACACATAACTCTGACATTTTAATCCGTGAAAATTTTAGCTTTTTCAATATTTAAAAATTTGTTTATAAATAAAATTAATTACGAGATATGTTGAAAAAAAAATATTCTTATATTAGTTAAGACATATACAATATACGTAAATTAAAAAATTTTATATACTTTTAAAGTGAAAATATTTTATAAATAATATTTTTCACAAACCTAAAGACTTAAAATTTCCTTGTAGGAAATAGACCATGCTTTTTTTTTCTTCTTTTTCAAACATGAATATCCTCATAATTTTTGAGGTAGAAGACTAATTTTATTTGGAATACTAAAATTGCTTCTATTATTTTTTTTCATGAATTCAAACCACCAAGATTGAAGCAACTCTCATTCATTGAATTCATATTAACTTCTCGTTGAAAGCTTAAGCTTTGGATTAGAAATAGACCATACCTCACCAATGGCATTATATATATGGATTACAGCTATACAAGAAGAGAGCAGATCAAACACTTGATAGCTCATTTGGGTAAACGATGACTTCTCGGATTACTGAGTTGCTTCTCCTTTTCTTTCTATGATATTCTATGATATCTCTCACTTGTAGTATTCTTAGTCAGTACTCCATTGTGGGTGATGACTTTGAAACGTTTACTTCAGAGGAAGAAATCCTTGGAATATTCAAAATGTGGCAGAAGGAGTATGGACGAGAATACTAAAACCAGAAGACGAGCCCAAGAGATTTGAGATTTTTAAAATCAATTTGAAGTATGTTAGAGACATAAATATAAAAAGAAGATCAACCTACAACTATCACTTGGGTCTGAACAAGTTTGTAGATTTGAGTTACAAGGAGTTTAGTGAAATCTACTTAACTAAGATAGAGGAAGAGCCGATAACTGAAGATGAGCTGAGAAGCAACTTGGAGTTGAAAAACAAATCCTTTGAAAATGCACCTGCTTCCTTAGATTGGAGGAAGAAAGGAGCTGTGACTAGAGTTAAGAACCAAGGACGTTGTGGTAAGTTTTCTCTGATTGCACACTTTAATGCCATATATCCATTTAAGGAGCAAACTATAAAGCAATCCTATTACCTTGACTTCTGACTTTCTGCTGTGGGTATCTTTTTTATAACGTATATTTAGCATGCAGCATGATTCACAATATATATATACATATGTATATATACATATGTATATACATATATACATATATATATATATACATATATATGTATATACATATATACATATATATATATATATATATACATATATATATATATATATATATATATATATATATATATATATATATATATACATATATATATATTTATATTTATATATAGACATGTACACACAACATATGCAGCATGTGTTAGTTTTGAATGTATAGGTTAAGAGAAGAGTTGAAAGAAAGAGTAATAAAACAACCCAGAGAATTAGATGGTGGCATTTGAAGAATGAAAAACAAAGGAGCTTTCAAAGACGGGTGGAGAAAAAGAGGTTTGGGGAGGTTCAGGGAAATACTAATGATATGTGGAATGAGGTGACCAAAGGGATTAGAAAAATAGTAAAAGAAATACTAGGAGAATCAAGAGGCATTGGACCAAAGGGTAAAGAATCTTGGACACGGTTAAGGTTAAAAGGGAGTGTTATAAAGTGTGGCACTTATGTAAAGATAATAAAAATTGAGAAAAATATAAAATTTCTAAGAAATACGCTAAAAAAGCTGTGAGTGAAGCAATATCTAAAGCTTTTAAAAGGCTATATCAATCTTTAGGAACTAAAGATGGCAAAAGAAAAATCTTTAGACTTGCGAAGGGTAGGGAAAGAAAGACAAGAGACCTAGATCAAGTAAAATATATTAAAGATGAAGAAGGTAATATCTTGGTAAGAGAGCAAGATATCCAAAAAAGATAGAAGTGTTACTTTCAAGTGCTTTTTAATGAAGGGCATGAGTTGGCCTGTTACTCTGATATATTAAATATTGCAGAGGAGGACTGCAATTATACCTTTTATCATAGAATTTAGGAGTTTAAAGTAGAGAAGGCTTTGAAGAGAACGAAAAATGGCAAAGCAGTAGGACTTGATAATATACCTATTGAGGTGTGGAAAGGTCTAGGCAGGAAAGGCATAAGTTGGCTCACTAAGTTGTTTAATGTGATAATGAGATCTAAGAAAATGCTAGATGAATGGAGGAGAAGTACATTAATCTCTATCGATAAAAATAAGGGGGACATATAGAACTGTGCCAACTATGGGGAATTAAGCTCATGATTCATACTATGAAATTATGGGAGAAGGTCATTGAGCAGAGATTAAGACAAGAGACTCAAGTCACAGAGAATCAATTTGTTTTCACGACAGGAAGATCAACCATGGAAGCTATTTACTTATTGCGGAGATTGATGGAAAGATATCAAAGGAAACGAAAAGATCTACATATAGTTTTTATTGATTTGGAAAAGGCATATAATAGAATGCTGAGAGAGGTCTTATGGAAGGCTTTAGAGAAGAAAGGAGTACGTATTGCGTATATTCGTGTTATAGTCTTAAAAATTAAAGAGAATTCTAAATTAAAGAAAATTTTGAATAAAAGAGAGGATTTTGAACATGGAGATAAGAACCATTGAAAATATGATTATTTATTATATCGATTAAATAATTACAAAGAAAATATGAGAATTTACGTTTTGGGGTCAAAATGCAATTTCTTAAAAGTTTAGGGGTCAAAATGTAAATAAAATAATTTGCAAGGACCTCTCTCTAAAATTGAATTTTTGCAGAAAGGTCCCCCAAGATATTTTAAGGGCCTTAGCCACACAAAGAGCTGCAAAAGTTGGATTTCTTTCTCTCTCCACCAAATTTTCTCTTTCAAAATCCTAAAACTTCTCTTTAAGATTCCATTGCTTCCGGACCTTGGATTTCGACCCCACCACCACCAACAGATTCAGGATAAAGAGTTCTACAAATCCATCATATTGGTTTCTAAAAATTGGCCAGAGATTGGCCGAAAAAAGGAAGCAAAAATCGCCTAAAGAGGTAATCCCCAAAACTCTTATCTGTGGTTCTTAAACACAAAAACTAACACTAAAAATCGATCCAGAAAGTGCCGAAACCTTAAGATCTCAAATTTCAGGATCATCCTCCCTTGCACTCGCCCCCACGCGCAGCATCTCCCTCGGCAAGTGACGCCTACGCGCAGCCTCCCTGGTGGTGCGTGCAGCGCGTAAATCTGGACTCTGTTGCGTTGACTTGCATTGATCGAACTTCCAGAGACCAAATTTCGCAAATCCGGAGTCATTTTCAAGGTTTTTGAACGTTCTGAACTCAATTTTGGGGTTTATTTTACCAAATTCTGATCGAAAACATAGATTTTGGAGTTGTCCAACTTGGTGCCCTAACTTTGTGAGTGGATAATTCTTTCTATGACTTGCCCTATACTCTTCTTGATATTTAAATGTGTAATTGATTATGTTTATAAGTTATTTGCACTTTTATATGTTTCTGAAATGGATTAAATTATCTAAATTTTTTACAATCTAGAATATAGTTCAAGAAGAGTATAGATTTGAAAATGAATTTCTGAACTCATGGTATATTTGATACTACATGTATTTCTCATTAAATGAATATTTATGCTCGTGGCATTGATTTATAAAGCTATATGATTGCCTCGAAAAAGGGCATGTATATGTGATAAACCTTGATTGGGTAATTTATGACAGATGAGCTGTATTGAGACTGAGATTCTATATTATACTGAAAGCTCTGTTTTGAATGATATAGAGTATGTGCATATGATAATTTTGTGAAGGAATCCTATTAGAAATACTGTCTACTAACAACAGGTGATGTTAGCCTTGGTGCATCTTGATACCTCAACTAGTAGGGGGTGATGCTAGCCTCGTGTAAAGGCCTACACACGAGATATGATATGTAATGGAAAGCGGGATGCTTCCTATTTGAGCAAGATGCCAGTTATATGATATGTGATTTGTCTTCCCTTGCTTTGTGTTTGGGAAATTGCCCATATTAGAGTCCTTTCGCGTGTCCTCTTGAATGGTGGTAGGAAAAATCTTGGCTGAGATGCCATGTATAGGCAAATCCTACAACAACAAAGTATGAAAGGGATCGAACTCTGATATGGTGGTAGGGAAAATCTTGGCTGAGATGCCATGTATAGGCAAATCCTACAACAACAAAGTACAAAAAGGATCGAACTCTGATATGGCAGTTTTGATATAGGATCCTCCTGATATTTTTATAAGAAATATTTTTAATACATATCAATGTTTGATTAATGATTATATTGTATCATATATGGTTACAGATATCTGAATGTGATTTGAACTTAGAATATTTGAAAATGCGGGTCCCATATAGATGTACTTCTGAACTGTAATTTTTGATGTAATAAATTTTAATAAATGAGTACATCCATATGTTGATCTGAGAGGTCATAGGAGGTATTATCTACTCACTGAGTTGTCAAACTCACTACACGATATTTCCACATTTTTCAAATAAAGATACATAGGTTGGCCCTACAGCTACATGATCAGTTAGGTGTCATATTCTCTAGGAGAGCCTAAGTTGCTTCCAAGGCTTGCAATTTTTAAAATGTTATGTTATTGTAATCTAAAGTATGCTCTGAACGCCACAAGCAGGATTCCTGCTTCTGTTGTAATATTGTTAAGTGTAGTTTTGACATGTATAATTAGCTATACTGGAAACTTGTAAACGTATGATATTTTCTAGATATGTGATATTGTGAAGCCGTATGCAAATAAATAAAGGTAAAGTCATATGTTAGTTGTGTTATTCACGTTCCATTAAAATGGGGTGTGACAAGTTGGTATCAGAGCATTAGGTTTTCATGTGGCTATCATAGCAAAGGATTATTTAGTAGGATCTTTAGTATGGATATGAGCCAGACATATTTATATTTCAGGTGCTGCTGAGGGATTCTATAGGATATTAACTTCCTTTCCATTCCAAGTTTGTAAAAGTTCATAGTATAAGGTTTGATTCAATATTATGGTATCTTAAAAAGGTGTTTTGTTCTGTATAATCGATGATGCCGCCAAGAACTAAAGCAGTTATTAGAGAAGCTGTAGATCGTGCACCCTCTACAGAAGAGTCTGCACGATCTACAATTCCAATACAAAGAGACCATGGTAGAGGCTGACCTCGAGGAAGAGGCAGAGGCCGAGGGCATGCATGGGGTATGAGAATCCCGAGATATGATGAACATGCCCATGTATCTGATAGAGTTCTTGAGGAGAGAATAAAACCCCCTCAGGAGCCACATGATAGAACAATTGATATGATTGCTGGTATACATAGGAGTTTAGAGACATTGATTGGATTTATAGTAGAATAGGGCAGAAGAGAAGGCCAGCCACCAGAAAATACTCCTGAAGCGCAAGAATTGGGAAGAATAGCTAAGTAAGAGGATAAGCTTACAAGGATTGAGTTGTCATTACTGTAATTCTTTAAGTTGAAACCCCTGACTTTTTCTGGGTCAGATGTTCAAGAAGACCCACAAATATTTATTGATGCTGTGGAATGAGTTCTCAGAGCTTTAGGGTGTTCTAGTAGAAGATCTATTGAACTGGTGTCTTTTCAACTATCAGATATGACCCAAGTTTGGTTTGAGACACTTGTACAAGGAAAGGCAATTACTTTACCCCCAATGGAGTGGGATGAATTTAAGAAAGCATTTATGAATTGTTTTCTGCCAATGAGTGAAAGGGACAAGAGGGCCAGAGAATTTGAGGAATTAAGATAAACACCGAACATGACAATTTCTGAATATGATATCCATTTTACTCAGTTGTCCAAATATGCACCATATCTATTTCCTACTGAAAAAGATAGAATTAAGAGGTTTATTTCGGGATTGATATTTCCATTGTTTAAATCGGTGTGTACTTATATGAATCATTTTTAAACTTATTCAGCAGTTGTGGACTATGCTAGAATGATGGAAACATGAGAGCAAGCAAATATTGAAGGTCTAAGGAAAAGAAAAAGAGAGCGAGATATTAATGTTCAAACAAGTTATAATCCTAATGTCAGAGGATCAAAATTCCAAAATTTACATCATTTTACTCAAACAGGATCTGGTAGTTCTAACCAAACATCAGTTAACATCAATAAGCAAAGAATGAATCAAAGAGATATAAGACCTGTTAGCCAACAAGATTCAAGATCAATTCCACCATGTCCCATTTGTGGCAAGCCTCATACTGGACAGTGTCTCAGTGAAACTGGTGCATGTTTTAAGTGTGGTTAAATGGGTCATCTGATAAGGAATTGTCCACAATTATAAAATTTTAGTCAAGCATCAGTACAACCAGTTTCACCCCCTGCATCTGTACCAACACGACCAAATAGAGCAGCTTCAGTTCAAGCAACTAGTGGTAGTACTGGTAGAGGATCAGGAAGTCGAGGTTGAGAACAAGCTCAATTTTTTGCCTTGACATGACAGGATGCTTAGGCCTTAAATGCTGTTATGACAGGTACTATCAGTATATTTCCATAAAGCATATGTCTTGTTCGATTTTGGTTCTACTCATTCTTATATATTACATTGCTTTGCTAAGAAAGTGGATAGAGATCCTACTAATTTATATTGTTCTTTCAAGGTTGCTACTCCACTAGGAGAATTCTTATTAGAAAATGATGTGTATAAATCATGCAAGATTTCGATAAAAGATAAGGAGATTCTTGTAGATCTGATAGTTCTAGAAATGGTAAACTTTGATATGATATTAGGAATGGATTAGTTGTCATCATGCCATGCCACTCTAGACTATCACCTTAAGGTGATTAAGTTTAACATTCCTAGAGAGTTTTCCTTCTTAATACAAGGAGATTGTAGTGATGTGCTTAGTAACTTAATCTCAACTCTAACAGTTCATAAGCTATTACAAAAAAGATGCCGAGGGTATTTCGCAGTAATCAAAGATGTTGATATGAAGTATACCAAGGTAGAGCAGGTTCCAGTGGTTAGGAAATTTCCTGATGTGTTTCCTAATGAGTTGTCAGGGTTACCCCCAAAACGAGAAATTGAGTTCAGTATTGATTTACTTCTTATAACACAACCAGTGTCTATACCCCCATATAGAATGGCACTAACTGAGTTCAAGAAATTGAAAAACCAGTTACAAAACTTGTTAGAAAAGTGATTTATACACCCTAGTACTTCTTCTTGGGATGCCCCGGTCCTATTTGTGAAAAAAAAAAGATAGATCGCTATGGCTGTGTATTTATTACAAACAGTTGAATAAGGTGACAATACGTAATAAGTTTCCATTACCTCGTATAGATTATCTATTTGACCAGATACAAGGTGCCCAATGTTTTTCAAAAATTGATTTGAGATTTGGGTATCATCAATTGAGAATAAAGAAGGAGGATATTCAAAAAATTACTTTTAGGACTCGGTACGGGCACTATGAGTTCTTAGTAATGCCATTTGGTTTAACAAATGCTCCAGTTGCATTCATGGATTTGATGAATAGAGTATTTAAACCTTTCCTGGATCAATTTGTTATTGTATTTATAGATGATATTCTGGTATATTCAAAGAGTCCAGAGGAGCATGAGCAGCATTTAAGAATAGCATTGCAAACCCTAAGATAACACCAGCTATATGCCAAGTTTTCAAAATATGAATTTTGGCTTAGTATGTTACCTTCTTAGGGCATATGGTTACAAAGGATGGTATTCAAGTTGATTCTAAAAAGCCAGAAGCGGTGTAGCAATGGCCACCCTACGACAATTACAGAAATTCGTAATTTTCTTGGTTTAGCAGGCTATTACATTAGATTTGTTAACGATTTTTCAAAAATAGCTGCTCCTTTGACGAGGTTGACAAGGAAGGGAATAAAGTTTGGCTGGTCAGATGAATGTGAAAGAAGTTTCCAGAAACTCAAGGAATGTTTAACTACGGCACTAGTATTAATTATTCCTTCAAGTACTAGAGGATGCACGGTATACTGTGATGCATTGAGAATTGGATTAGGATGTGTGTTGATGCAAAATAGTCAAGTCAATGCATATGCATCTAGACAGCTTAAACCATATGAGCAAAATTATCCGACTCATGACCTGGAAATGGCAGCAGTAGTTTTTGCTCTCAAAATCTAAAGGCATTATTTGTATGGTGAGACATGCGAAATTTATACATAACATAAAAGTTTCAAATATATTTGTCAACAAAAAGATCTTAATTTGAGACAAAGACAATGGATGAAAATACTTAAAGATTATGACTGCACAATACTATACGATCCAGGTAAGATCAATGTAGTGGCTGATGCATTAAGTAGGAAGTCTATGAGTAGTTTGGTTCATATCACAGTAGTAAGAAGGCCGTTGGTTAAAGAAATGCATAAGCTGGAAAGTAATAGGGTAGTAATGGAAGTAAAGGAGCTCAGAATATTATTAGCCCATATACAATTTCAATCATCTTTGGTCGAGAAGGTGAAAAATGCACAGAAAAAGGATGCTTATTTATGCAAGAAAATTGAAGATTTGAAGAATGGTGGTGAAGTTGAATTTACTATAGACTCTGAAGGAATTTTGAGATTGGGCAAACGGTTATGTGTACTTGATAAAGAAGAACTTAAGAAAGAAATTTTAGAGAAAGCCCATAGATCCATGTATACCATTCATCCTGAAATAACTAAAATGTATAAGGATATAAAAGAAATTTATTGGTGGAAAGATATGAAAAAAGACATAATTGATTATATTTCTCGATGCTTAACTTGTCAGCAGGTAAAAGCAAAACATCAAAGGCCTACAGGATTATATCAGCAGATATAGATACTTGAATGAAAATAGGAAAGGATAACTATGAATTTTATTACAAGGCTACCACAAACACCAAAAGAGTTTGATTCAATATGAGTGATCATTGATAGGTTGACTAAATTAGTACATTTTCTACCAGTGAAAACCATATACAACGTAGCCTAGTATGCAACTTTATATATGAATGAAATAGTAAGGCTTCATGGAGTGCCAATATCGATTCTTTCTGATCGAGGACCACAGTTCATAATTCATTTTTAGAGAAATTTCCAAGAAGCTTTAAGCACAAAGTTAAATCTCAGTATTTCATTTCATCCTCAAACATATGGATAGTCTGAGCGAACCATCCAAATATTAGAGGACATGCTACGGGCATGTGTGCTAGATTTTCAAGGTAGTTGGGAAAGATTTTTGCCTCTATCTAAATTTGCTTATAACAATAGCTATCAAGTCAGTATACAAATGGCCCCTTTTAAGGCATTATATGGTAGATGTTGTTGTTCTCTGATTGGATGGTTTGAGATGGGCGAAGTTAAGATTTTAGGGCCTGATATGTTACAAGATGCACTGTTCAAGGTAAAATTAATTAAGGAAAGGTTATTAGCAGCATAGAATAGACAGAAAGTATATGTTGATAATAGATGTAGACCATTGGAATTTGTCATAGGTAAACATGTCTTTTTGAAAATATCTTCTATGAAAGGAGTAGTAAGATTTGAGAAGAAAGGGAAGTTAAGCCCATAGTATATAGGACCATTTGAAATTCTTGATAGGATCGGCCCAATAGCTTATCGTTTGGCTTTACCCCCTGAATTGGGTAATGTCCCTCTAGTTTTTCATGTGCCTAGGCTACGGAATTATTTATCGAATTCTACAAATGTTATACAGTGTCCACTGATTTAGTTACAAGAAGATTTAACATATGAGGAACAACCCAGTAACGATAATGGATAGACAACTAAAGAAGTTACGATCAAGAGAAATACCTACAGTAAAAGTGATATGGAAAAATCACTCTTCTGAGGAGGCTACCTGGGAAAGAGAGGATGACTTACGCGTCAGATATCCGCATTTCTTTGAATAATGAGGTTAGTGTTTATCTGTAACCATGGTGATAAAATTCGGGGACCAAATTTCTTTAAGGGGGAAGAATGTTATAACCTTAAAAATTAAAGAGAATTCTAAATTAAAGAAAATTTTGAATAAAAAAGAGGGTTTTGAAAATGGAGATAAGAACCATTGAAAATATGTTTATTTATTACATGGATTAAAGAATTACAAAGAAAATATGAGAATTTACGTTTCGGGGCCAAAATGAAATTTCTTAAAAGTTTAGGACTGAAAATGTAAATAAGGGCCTCCCTCTAAAATTGAATTTTTGCATAAAGGTTCCCCGGGATATTGTAAGGGCCTCAGCCACACAAAGAGCTATAAAAGTCGAATTTTTCTCTCTCTCCTCTAAATTTTCTCTCCCGAAATCTTAAAACTTCTCTTTAAGATTCCACTGCTTTCAGACCACAAATTTTGACCCCACCACCACCAAAGGACTCAGGACCAAGAGTTCTTCAAATCCATCCTATTAATTTCTAAAAAATTGGCCAAAGATTGGCCAAAACATGGAAGGAAAAATCGCCTAAAGCGGTAATCACCAAAACTCTTATCTGTGGTTCTCAAACACAAAAACTAACACCATAGATCGATCCAGAAGGTGCTGAAACTTTAAGATCTTAAATTTTAGGATCATCCTCCCTTGCACGTGCCCTCACGTGCTATATCTCCCTTGGCGAGTGACGCCCATGTGCAACCTCCCTAATGGCGCCTGAAGCGCGTGAATCTGGACCCTGTTACATTGACCGAGCTCCCAGAGACCAAATTTTGCAAATCCGGAGTCATTTTCAAAGTTGTTGGACCTTTCAAACTCATTTTTTGGGTTTATTTTGCCAAATTCTTATAGAAAATGTGGATTTTAGAGTTGTCTAACTTGGTACCCTAACTTTGTGAGTGGATAATTCTTTTTATGACTTGCCCTCTACTCTTCTTGATCTTTAAATGTGTAATTGATTATATTTATAAGTCATTTGCACTTTTATATGTTTCTGAAATGGATTAAATTATCTAAATTGTTTACAATCTGGAATATAGTTCAAGAAAAGTGTAGATTTGAAAATAAATTTCTGAACTCATGGTATATTTGATACTACATGTATTTCTCATTAAATGAATATTTATACTTATGGCATTGATTTATAAAGTTATATGATTGCCTCAAGAAAGGGCATGTATATGTGATAAACCCTTATTGGGTAATTTACAACAGATGAGCTGTATTGAGACTGAGATTATGTATTATACTGAAAACTCTGTTTTGAATTATATGGAGTATGTGCATATGATAATTTTATGAAGGAATCCTATTAGAAACACTATCTGCTAACAGTAGGTAATGCTAGCCCTGGTGTACCTTGATACCTCAACTAGCAGGGGGTGGTGATAGTCTCGTGTGAGGGCCAACACACGAGATATGATATATGATAAAGAGCGGGATTCCTCATATCTAGAAGAGATGACAGTTATATGAGATGTAATTTGCCATCCCTTGCTTTGTGCTTGGGAAATTGCCCATATTAGAGTCCCTTCGCTTGTCCTCTTGAATGGTGGTAGGGCAAACCTTAGTTGAGATGCTAAGTATAGACAAATCTTACAGCAACAAAGTACAGAAGGGATAGAACTCTGGTATGGTAGTTCTGATAGAGGATCCTCCTAATATTTTTATAAGAAATGTTTTTAATGCATATCAATATTTGATTAATGATCTATTGTATCATATATGGTTACAGATATCTGAATGTGATTTGAACTGAGAATATTTGAAAATGCAGGTCCCATATTGATGTACTCCTGAACTGTAATTTCTGATATGATAAATTTTAATAAATGAATACATCCATATGTTGATCTGAGAGGTCATAAGAGGTATTATCTGCTCATTGATTTGTCAAACTCACTACACAATATTTTTACATTTTTCAGATAAAGATATAAAGGTTGGCCCTGCAGCTACGTGATCAGCTAGATGTCATATTCGCTAGGTGACCCTACATTGCTTTCAAGGATCGCAATGTTTAAAATGTTATGTCATTGTAATCTAGAGTATGCTCTGAATGCTATGGGCAGGATCCCTGCTTCTACTGTAATATTGTTAAGTGTAGTTTTGGTATGTATAATTAGTTATACTAGAAATTTATAAACATATGATATTTTCTGGATATGTGATATTGTGAAGCTGTATGCAAATAAATAAGGGTAAAGTCATATGTTAGTTGTGTTATTCACGTTCCATTAAAATGGGGCGTGACAATTCAAACAATCAAATATATGTATGATAGGACCATGACTTGCGTGAGAACAAAAAATGGAGACACAAAAAAAATTTCACAACTATCGAGCTACATCAATGGTCATCTCTGAGTCCATATCTTTTTAACTTGATTTTGGATGTAGTTACAGAACATATACAAGATTTGGGGCCTCGATGTATGATTTTTACAGATAATATAGTCTTAATTGGTGAATCAAAAGAGGAAATAAATAGGAAGTTAGAGTCATGGAGACAAGCTTTAGAAACACACGGCTTTCGTATAAGTAGAAATAAAACATAATATATGGAATGTAACTTTAGTAAAAAGAGAACAAATACAATTTTAGAAGTAAAACTTGGAGAACATATATTAAAATAAGTCATGAGCTTCAAATATCTTAGGTCCATTATACAGAATGACGACAAAATAAAGGAGGATGTAAACCATAGGATTCAAGCGGGATTGATGAAATGGAAGAAAGTTTCGGGTGTTATTTGTGATAGCAAAGTACTACTCAAAGTTAAAGAAAAAATCTATTGTACAGCTATAAGACCTGCTATATTGCATGGTATTCATTGTTGGGCGGTTAAGAGACAATATGAAGATAAAATCAATGTCGTGGAGATGAGAATGTTGCGATAGATGTGTGGACACACTAGAAGAGATGTAATTAGAAATGAGTACATTAGAGAGAAAGTTGGAGTAGTATCTATTATGAAGAAGATGGTAGAATCTAACTTAAGATGGCTTGACCATGTGTAGAAAAGACCAGCATAAGCCCTATTGAGAAGAGTAGATAAAATGGAGAGCTGTTCGATAATTAGAGGTAGAGGGAGGTTAAAAAAAATAGTTAGTGAAACTATTAAGAAAGTTTTAACAATTTATCTGTTGATCTCATTTATAATTGGCCTCTGTGGTGGCGTTTGATCCATGTAGCCAACCCCACCTAGTGAAAAAAGGCTTGGTTTTTATTGTTCTAGATTGATTTTCATAAGCAGTTATTGGGCGTTCGGTGCAACTAGAGCTATTGAAGGAATAAATGCAATAACCACTGGGAGACTATTAAGCCTTTCTGAACAAGAACTTATGGATTGTTCTAGAGAAGATGGTGGTTGTAATGGAGGTTCACGCCATGTTACATTTGATTGGATTGCAAAAAGTGATGGGATTGCCAAAGAAGCTGACGAGTAGAAAGAGTCCCTGCAATCACACCAATGTATGGTTCATTCTACTACTAGCTTTCTTGAGACCCAAAATTCTAATTTTTCCCCCTTCAAACCTTCACTAACATCTTAGCTTATGGATATTGGATAACTGAATTAGACCTTCTCTTGGTCTAAGTTTGGGTGTTTCCTCTTTTAAAAAAAACAGGAGGAAAAAAGGAAAGCTGTTACTATTACTAGCTACCGAAGAGTACCAACATGATTTGAAAATTCTCTTTTTTTGGCTATTACTATGCAGCTTGTTAGTGTTGGTGCAAATGCATTAAGACATTTTCAATTATACACGGGTGTAAGTCATATCCCCATGATTAATTATTATCTTCTTAACAACTTAATTTTGTCACTTCCCTAAAATTTGGATTGTCAAAAACTCATTGGGAGAAAGATGGGGAGGGCCACTGAAGGGTTACATGTGGATCAAAAGAAACACTGGTACCCATACAGGAGTGTATGTTATTAATTGTAGGCCTTCTTACCCAACCAAAGAGAAATCGGCAACAAAACCATCACTTGGGAAACGTGACTACTCGTCTATATGAAGCGTACATAAAGGTGTCTCCATCAATTAGCTAGGCACTATATAGT
This sequence comes from Gleditsia sinensis, assembly GCA_037074535.1. NCBI lineage: Eukaryota > Viridiplantae > Streptophyta > Magnoliopsida > Fabales > Fabaceae > Gleditsia > Gleditsia sinensis. The sequence goes on from CM073465.1 coordinate 14,546,156, forward strand.
CGTGTCTTAGGAATAAATAAATAGAACGATGACACCATATGAAGCTTCAGTTGTATGGTGTAACCATTATGAATAAAAGCTCTAGTTGGAATATTTGTGCCTTGAAATGATTTGTCGCTGCATACTACATACCATTTGAATCTAAAATTAATCTCTTTGTTATCATATAGCCAGGTCCATTATCTCTGGTAGTTGGGTTTGGCAGAGATCCTTGTCCACTACATGGAACAAAGAATGAACGAGTGTAAAATCTTTTGTAAACAATAACCACAAAGGATAAAAATGAAAAGATATAGGGCTCCACATAAATCAAATGGTCTCTAGGATCATCATGGGCAATCAAAACTTGGAGACAATACTTTCTCCACCAATCAATTAGGCATGGTTTCATCAACCAAATTTCAAACATAAACCTTCAATAAAATCCACAAGTTTCTCTCAAACTTTGTGCCATACATACCTGACATCCTCAACTGCTCTTGCTTTTTTATTCACCGTGATTACCTCATCTCTTAATGCCAACTTTGTCTCATCTATTTTGATTGCTAAACGTACCAATTTTATTCACTGTGATGTGTGATGCATTGATTGAAAATTTATTTAAGCCTAACCTCTTTCATCGATCATTCTGAGAGGCATTCATTGTTCTTCTTCTTTAAAATCTACTTTTAGGAGTTTTAATTCTTTGTGAAGCTTATTTGTTGCATTTATCACTCTTCCGTCTTATAAGATTTCATCTGCCAAAAGATTAGAGAGTGAGTTAAACTCTTGGGAAATCTCTAGTGTGAGAGTGCTTTGTTTTTTAGGATAAAAACAGGGAAAAGTCTACATTATTGATTTTGATTGGAAATCATCTTCAAGAGGTTATAAATATGTTGATTGTGATAGCAAATACGGGACATAAAATCGATTCAAATAGTGAGAAATCTAAACATTCAAACATGAAAAAACATGGGTATAAGTGCAGTGCTTCGCACATCAGGAGAGCGCCCCTCCTTCTGTAAAACATAAAACAACAGTTCACATACACTCCAGTACTCCAGCACTTTAGAAATCTAAAAATAGATTCAAAAAATATCAAGAATGAACATGGAAATAAGGAAAATATGAACATAGAAGCAGCACTTCGGCACTTTCTGTCCTCTGTTTTGTTCGCCGACATTATGCAGTACATACTTCTTTTTTTATCATCTAAAACTAAAAACCATTACATGCCGAAAATAGCCCCCTGTTTTGGCCAAGGCAACTTGCAAAGAAGACTTGGAAGATTTCGTGAACATAGTTATCAGAAAAGGATATTTTGGGGATAAAATGTTAAAAATACATACAAAACAATTTGGATAGCTATTGGGATTGGGACAAAAATATTAATTAGCAATATTTTCCTCCTTAATTTTCTTGCTTCAAACTCCCAATAGTGTTATCAGAAATTGAAATCTTGACCCTAAAGGTGCCTTGGTGAACATATCAACAATGTCGCTCTCTGTTTCGAAATGGACAAGGGGAATCTCCTTCTCCTTAACATTTTTTATGGTTATGTTGTGGTTGACCCAAGTCTTTTAAAAATATTTTGAGCCAAATGGCTTGATCACACCAATAGAAGCTACAATAAATTATGGTTCATTGCTAGATTGAACAACTACAGCATGCTTCTTTGACTTCCATGAAAAATTTATTAAACCAAGTGAAAAGTATTCCTACTTGTACTCTTCATGTCATATATAGAACCAGTCCAATCAATATCCACATAGCCAATTAAATCACTATTATTATTTGGATGGAACCATACACCAAAAATCTATAATACCCCTTGCTAAACGAGGCAATCAACACTCAAGAGGGGATGAATTGAGTGTTTTAAAAAAACATATTTTAGAACTCAATTTCAAAACACTTATGATATAAGTTATTTTGATAAAAGAAAGAGAAAAACAACAATTACAAGCATTAAAGAATACTTAAATTGTTAAGTGTATCATCTTAATGAGTTTATAAAAAAACAAAGCACTTTCTAAAGAATATTAAAAGTTTATACAAAAACTTAATTCTAAGTAAATTAAAACAATCTTAAGATATGTTCACAATTATCTATTTTAAGAATGCTATAAGAAAATATATTGACTAGAAATTGATCAAACTATAAGTTAATCTATGCAAAAAAATAACAAAACAGAGCATCAAAATAATAAAAGTTTCTAATGTTAATAGTTAAAGGAAAGATATAAACAAACTCCAAAATGTATCTTAGTTCAGCTTCAATCCAAGCTTACATCTAGTCTCTAAGTCTTAACTTGAGATTTTTTACTATAACACAAGTTTAAGAATTGATACTTGTGAACCACCATACTTTTCCAACTCCAAGAGTTTGTATCAAGGATTATGCTATCCTTTACAGGGATATCCCAACCCCAACCTTCAAGGTACCCTTTTCTTAAATTCTCAATAAAAAAGAGTGTGGAAAACATTAAGAACTCTCTCACAAAAATAGATATACAAATGAAAAACAACTTAGAGGAAATTAAAATCAAATGAGCTTAAGATAGATTAACAAATAACTTTTGAGTTGTTATCTCATCAATAACAATTCAAAGAACCCTCGTATAGCTGTTAAGGATCATTTGCAGGTGATTGAGTATGAAAGAAGCCAATAAAATGCTAGTTATCTTTTCATACAAGTAATTATCAAGGCAAATAATCGATTGTTGGCTGCTTAAGAAGCTTAATTTTGAAAATCCAATAGTGAACAATCGACTGTTGGCTTTTGGATAGCAAATATACCAAAAATTCCATGCAACAAGTGACTGTTTGATACGAACCCTACCAAAAATTTACTAAACCTATGATCTAAGAAGAATCCAAAATCTTCTATATAGTTATGTTTGTATGGAACCACAAATTGTTGCTTATATAGAAGTAAGAACTTTGGTATAATAAAAATGCCATAATCAATTATGGAAGATCCGATTAATACATTAGGGTTGAATGCCATAAAAAATTTCAATATGTTTGAATAGTTCTTCAAAAAAGTAAAAGAAAACACCCTCAATTTTCTGAATAATAATATGATTATCTTTATTGAACATTCATGCCTATTTATAGGGCAACGTACATCAAAAGTTCTAAAAAAACTAAATAACTTAATCTTTATCTAACTAGATAATTTAACATCTAATAATCTAAGTAATCTAATCCTAATCCAACTATTGAACCCTTATCAAAATAGGTAATTTAATCATCAATAAACTAAGTAATTTTAATCCTAATCAAACTAAGTAAAAAACTAAAAACAAATAACTAAAAATGTCATCCATATTTAGTCTTTAGTCTTCTTATCTCTAAGCCCATATTCAGTCTTCATCCTTCTTATCTTTAGGCCCATAATGACATGGACCAATCTTGCCTCACCTTAAGTAGTTATGCATTTCCTTTCTTGTTGGGTCTCTAAAATTAAGCCAATAAGTACTTCTTTAAACCTTTTAGATTGGGCTTTCATAATAGGTCCAATTCGAATTTGAAGTTCTTTTGCTATGTTTTAGTCTTGGTCGTGGCTTACTTATCTTCTTTTTCCCATCAATTCAATTTACAAGATGATGTACTCATATTTTTACTTGGAAATGTGTTGTTCCTCTTCTTGGGCTGACGCTCGATTTTGATAGCCATATGCACTATATCCTCCAACACCATATAATGTTACAATTTCAAAATATTAACAATTTCTCATTTCAATCCACCTAAAAATCTAGCCATAGTAGCCTCTCTCAGATCATAACAATTTTTACCTCCTTATAATAATTCTCAACACTTCAGTTATCCTATGTAACGCTTTGCAATTTTTGGTACAACTCTCAGTAGTAGTAAATTAGAACAAATTATCTCCTCATCACAGTTTTTATCTCCTACCACATCTCTATAAGATGCTCTCCATTCCTTTTCCTATTAAATACCAATTGATTCCACCAAACAATGCATAATCAAAAAACTCAATAGCCTCAAGTTTAATCTTTCAGGCTTAGAATAATTTTGTAATATCTCGCAATTTTTATTTTTAAATAATAATATTTTTCTATAAACAAATATATTTTTATTTGTTTAAAAATGATTATGTTCTGCTAAAAACAAATATATTTTTAATTAAAGTAATTATTTTTTTACTTAAAATAATAATATTGGCCTTTAATAAATTTTTGTTTAATTTTTAGAAATATTCTTTCTTTTATTATACATAAAGATATTTATTTTGTGCTTTATTTTATTAAGATTTTTATCAAGAAAAAATATGATTTAAGAGTTTAACTAAAGGTTTATGAGAATATAAGTTTTTTAGAAATTTCTGAGATATTTTAAGATAAAAATGGTATTTATATGAATATATATATATATATATATAATAAAATAAAAATAATATTTAATATTTAATTATTAAATAATAATAAATAAAAAGAAAAGAGGAAACGGGGAGGGAGAGACGAACCAAGAGGCTTTTGCAAAACTTAATGAATAGTGTGAATAGTAACTTTCATTTTCTTCTCTAGATTTGAAGTGCCTATTGGCTTTCAATTTTAAAATTAAGGGTATCACTGGATTCATGACGGAGAATATTACGATTTTGAATGAACAATTTTTTAAATGAACCGTTGAATTGCCGCAGATCGGAAGTAGAAAATTTTAAAAAAAGTTAAGTTCTGAAACTCTTACTTAGAGACTTTAAATTGAAAATCTGACATGGTAGATATATGCAGAGGCTAGATAAACCTTAGGATATGAAATTTTTCAGCTATCTGACAACTTTTTGTTCTTCGTGAATAGTATTTTTCGCTGGTAAATAGTGTTTTTCGGCCATGAATAGTGACCAACTTTTCAAAGTCATTTTTTTTATTTTTGGATCCTCCGGACACATTTTTGAAGTTTGTTTAGTCAAATATAGATTGAAAAGGTATATTTTGGGGTTGTCCAATCTGAAGCCCTTACCTTGTGAGTAGATGATTTTTCTTATGACTTGCTCTATACTTTTCTTGATCTTTAAGCATGTATTTTCTGTGGACAAATCCTATTGGAAACACTGTTTGCTAACAGCAGGTGATGTTAGCCCTAGTGCACCTTAATAACCCAACTAGCAGGGGGTGGTGTTAGCCTCGTCTGTCAGCCAACACACGGGATATGATATGTGAAGGAGAGCGGGATGCCTCCTATATGGACGAGATGCCAACTATATGAGATATGATTTGCCTTCCCTTGCTTTGTGTTTGGGAAATACCCATATTAGAGTCCCTTCGCGTGTCCTCTTGAATAGTGGTAAGACAAACCTCAGCGGGATGTTGAGTTTAGGAAAATCCTACACCAACAAAGTACGGAAGGGCCTGAACTCTAATATAGTGGTTCTGATATGGGATCCTCCTAATGTTTTCATGTGAAAGGTTTTGATGCATTAAAATATTTGAATAATGATCATACCGTATTGCATATGATTTTGAATATCTGAATGTGATATGACTTGAGAACATTTGAAATGTGGGTCCCATATGAATATACTTCTGAACTGTATTTTCTGTGATAAATTTTAAAATATGAGTACATCCATATGTTGATTTAAGAGGTCATAGGAGGTATTATATGCTCATTGAGTTGTCAAACTCACTACACGTCTTTTATATGCTTTTTAGATAAGGATATAGAGTTTGATTCTTTGTCTTTAGATAGTTGACCAACTATACGATATGATCTCTGGGTGAGCCTACTTTGTTTCCATGGCTCATAAATATTGATTTATATTATATTTGTACTTTAGAGTATACTCTCAACGCCACAGGCAGGATCCATGCTTCTACTGTATTTTGATGTTTATAGATTTGGTACATATAAGGAAATACATATCTGTAAAAGAGTGTATTATACATGTTATGAAAAATATATGATCGTAAAGTATGTGTTTCACGTGCTCTAAAATTAGAGGCGTGACAAGTTGGTATTAGAGTATTAGGTTTCCCTATGCTATCAGAGCAAGGGATTCTTTAGTAGGATCTTTAGTACGAATATGAGCCGGACATATTTATATTTCAGGTGGTGTTGAGAGATTCTAGAAGGTTTCAAACTCCTTTCTATTCTAAGTTCATAAAGTTTGTAGTATAAGATAGATTGAATATTGTGGCATTTAAAAAAAATATTTATGGGTCAATTTCTGCTTATAAGTGAAAAGGATAAGCATGCCAAGGAATTTATAGAATTAAGACAGATACCAAATATGATAGTTTCTGAATGTGACATCCATTTTACCTAGTTGTCTAAAAATGGTAGACTTTGATGTGATACTGAGAATGGATTGGTTGGTATCATACCATGCCATTTTAGAATGTCATTTTAGATGATTAAATTCAATATTCCTAAAGAATTTTCCTTCTTGACACAAGGAGATTATAGTGAGATACCCAATAATCTAATCTCTGTTTTAACATCCTATAAGTGATTACAAAAAGGTGCCAAAAATATTTGGCAGCAGTGAGATATGTTAATATAAAGTATACCAGTGTAAATCAAGTTCTAGTGGTTAAAGAATTTTCTAATGTATTTCCTGAGGAATTTCCAGGATTATTCTGAAACGATAAATAGAATTTGGTATTGATTTACTTCCTAGAATCTAAACATTGTCTATATTCCCCTATAGAATAGCACACACTGAACTTAAGGAACTGAAAAAGAAATAGTTACAAGACATGTTAGACAAAGGATTTAAATGCCCTAGTACTTTTACTTGGAGTGCTTAAGTTCTATTTGTGAAAAAGAAAGATGGATCCCTATGACTATGTATAGATTATAGACAGTTGAATAAGGTGACAGTGTGAAATAAAAACCCATTACCTCGTATAGATGATCTGTTTGACCAATTACAAGGTGCTCAATGTTTTTCAAAAATTAAATTGATTTGATATCTGGATATCATCAATTAAGGATAAGGGAAGAGGGTATTCGGAAAATTTCTTTAGGACTCATTATGGGTATTATGAGTTCTTAGTGATGTCATTTGAATTGACAAATGCCCCAGTTGCATTCATAGATTTAATGAATAATAATTAAGTCATCCCTGAATTAATTTGTTATTATATTTATTGATAATATACTAAAATATTCCAAGAGTTCAGAGGATCATAAGCAACATTTAAAGATAGTTTTACAAACTCTAAGGGAGTATCAGTTATATGCTAAGCTTTCAAATACGAATTTTGACTTAGTAATATTACTTTCTTAAGGTATGTGGCTAGCAAGATGGTATCCAAGTTGGCCATGAGAAAGTAAAAGTGGTACAACAATGTCCACATCTTGCTATAGTTACAGCTGAAGATCTAAGTCCAATTTGAGCTTTCTGTTGTTGTCTGTTGTCCATTATATTTGAGCTGTAATTGGATCAGGTACATGAACATATGCTTGTAAAGCATCAATCAACTCTTCAGCATTTGAAGTTGAGATGAGAATTCATCATGCTAAGTGTGGGATAAACCTTTGTTCCACAGCATGATCAAGAAAAGACAATAGACCATCAAATAAATGGTTAACATTTAACAAATCTATCAGTTTGTGATACATATTCAGTTGTTCCCAAGATACTATTTGAAAAATCTCCTCTAAAGTACCAAAACCCCCTGGTAAGACAATAAAGGCATCAGCATTGCTCATTATTCTAGCCATGTGCTCATGCATGGAAGCAACCCTATATTCTTCCCCAATTGTCTTCCCTGTGGTGTTGGATGCAGATAGAGCTGTAGGAATAATACCTAGAACTTGACATCCTCCTGCATGCACAGTTGTAGACACGCACCCCATTAACCCACGGTTACCTCCACCATAGATTAAATGAATATTTTTTCTAGCCAGCACTATACTTAGATTTTGTGCAGCTTTCACATACTCTCCATCTTTTCCAAGACTGGAACCACAAAGACACAAATATTTTAAAATTGATAGAATGTGATTCCCTCTATAACTGCACACACCCTAATTTTGAGTATGAGAAGGTAAAGATACTAATGTGTGTATTTATAGAACTCATAGAAGGGCATACTTATGGTAGATATGCAAATAGAATGAGTGTAATTAGAACAACTATGTGAGTGATTGATGGATATCAGCTAAATTGAAGGTGAAATTTTCAAAAATGACGGCAAGCATGTATATGTACAGTAGTTGTGATAGTTACTCATATTAGGCATATAAAGAGAATAAGGTTAAGATATCACTAGAAATTTTCATTTTTCTTGTTGTCCTTTATGAAGCATTGATGTCTTGATTCTTGTAGGGAAGTTGTAGGTGATGGGCGTCATTGTAAAAAAAAGTGAAGATGCAAACCAGAAAATTATTGAAGAAGGACAATTAAATGTTATTTCTTGTTTTCCCAATGTTCTTGCCAGTCGACTATCGGCATTATTAAGTCGACTAGCTATTTTGAGAAATTTTAATTTGAACTAGTTATTTTACAGTTGATTGATTATATCTATTTTGAAGCAATCAACTGCATCCTACCAATTAACTACGTTTTTTTTTATTTTCACGGACTTTTATAAGCTCAAAAATATTTCTTTTTCACCAAATATCAACATATTTAAAGTAGATTTTAGCATATATATTCAAAACTTACAGCCACTGATTTTTGCCGAAATAACAGCTAAATTTTGTTTACAAATTTTCAAGAATTACGGCCACCGATTTTAACTTTCTCCAATGCTTTGTCCAAACTTTTGACTTTCTATTTTGGCACCATTCTCTATTATGCTTTTTATCTGTTTTACTGCATTTTTCCTTATTAATGTTTGTCATTAAATGCAAGGTTCTTTTCCTTATTACAAGGAGAGTTAATTTATTTTCTTTAAAACTCAGTTATTATGGTGTCCAAGTGGTTAGTAGGTTAAAGTAATGAAAATTTTGAAAGGAATAGACAGATGATAGTCTTATAGTGCTTTGACAAATGTAATCAAGAGAATTAATGGTGTTGAAGTTCTTGAGGAATAAAATATGAGAAGTAGGATTTAAATTTGAACTCTTAATTTGAAAATATGGAGAATATTTTGAGAATCATCTCCAGAAATAATGTAAGTGATCAAGATATTTGTGTTAAAGGTTTATACCATGTTAAATTGAGTCTAGTATCTATAATGTGAATTATGTTGAAATTGGAAATTCATGTACGAGTAATTGTTGGGAAAAATCTTCTTGAAATGATTGGGTGAATTGAACGGGATTGATATAAGTTAGAATAAGGTGCTTTTAGATATGATAGAAGAAAGGTTTGAAATTTTTTTATAATAAATTTATTGGTGTTAATAAGAGAGTATAGAGTTACTGTGATGAGGTAAGTCAGAATTGTTAGACATGTATTAATAGAACATAAACATTATAAAATATTTGATGGATTTATTGTTACGTATGTTTAACATATTGATTAATGGATTTTAAGATAAAAATAGATAATAGATTAAGAAGATGATATTCGTGGGATGATGTTGACATGTGAGAATCAAAGATGACTTGATAGAAGTTTGGAATAAAAAAAAATAGTTACCCAATATGGGTGTGAATATGTTCTCTTTTGTGTGTGTTTCCTAATATCGACTTATAGATATATGCATGTGAGCTTGATGATATAAAGGAATGTGATATAAAATGGTTTAAGAGTTCTTTACATGTATATATATAATCCGTTGAGTACTTTGTATAAAATGAAATTGATTAGAAAAGGAATACAAACAATTCAATACAGGCCAAAAGTCTATAAGGACCATGAATGTTGAGCACTAGAAATTATCAGTTGGTGACCACATATTCTTGAAGGACTCACCAATGAAAGAGGTAATGAGGTTTAGAAAGATGGAAAAAGTTAAATTCTAGTATATAAACTCTTTTGAAAACTTGAACAAAGTAGGCACAGTAGTACATTGCCAAGCTTTGACATCAAGATTAAGTAATGTGGATACAGACTTTCTTGCATCAATGTTAAGGAAGTAATTATTAGATTTTTCTTATGTAACCTAATTCCAAGGAATTCGATTGGACAAGAATTTAGCTTAACTATGGGTAAAATTGATGTCTATTGTTGATCGACAAGTGAAGAACTTATGGATGAAAGAAATCCCTATGGTTAAGTTATATGACAAAACTACACAAGTGAAGAGATTTCTTAGAAAGTAAAAATGATATACAGAAAAGATATCCCCAATTATTTGAGTAATAAAGTTGGTAACTTTGAATTGTACCTTCATTTCATTCCCTATATGTGGTAAGATGGGTTAAAATTCGAAGATCGAATTTCTTAAGGGGGAAAGAATGTAATATCCTGTAATTTTTATTTTTAAATAATAATATTTTGCTATAAATAAATATATTTTTATTTGTTTAAAAATGATTATGTTCTGTTAAAAACAAATATACTTTTAATTAAAGTAATTATTGTTTTGCTTAAAATAATTATATTGGCCTTTAATAAATTTTTGTTTTATTTTTAGAAATATTCTTTCTTTTATTATACATAAAGATATTTATTTTGTACTTTGTTTTATTAAGATTTTTATCAAGAAAAATCATGATTTAAGAGTTTAACTAAAGGTTTATGAGAATATAATTTTTTAGAAATTTTTGACATATTTTAAAATGAAAAACGGTATTTATATTAATATATATATATATATATAATAAAATAAAAATAATATTAAATATTTAATTATTAAATAATAATAAATAAAAAGAAAAGAGGAAATAGGGAGGGGGAGACGAACTGAGAGGCTTCTGCAAAACTTAATGAATAGTGTGAATAGTAACTTTCATTTTCTTCTCTAGATCTTAAGTGCTTATTGGCTTCTGATCTCAAAACTAAGGGTATCACTGGATTCAGGACGGAGAATACTACGATTTTGACTAAACAATTTTTTAAATCAGCCGTTGAATTACCACAAATCGGAAGTAGAAAATTTTAAAAAAGATAAATTCTGGAACTCTTACTTAGAGACCTTAAATTAAAAATCTGACACCACAAATGGATTCAGGAATTAGATAAACCTTAAGATATGAAAATTTTCAACTATGTGACAACTTTTTGTTCTTTGCGAATAGTACTTATTTTTGGACCCTCATGACACGTTTTTGAAGTCTGTTTAGTCAAATGTGAATTGGAAAAGTGCATTTTGGGGCTGTCTAATCTGGAGCCCTTACCCTATGAGTAGATGATTCTTCCTATGACTTACTCTATACTCTTCTTGATCTTTAAGCATGTATTTGATTATGTTTATGAGATATTTACACTTTTATATGTTTCTGAAATGCATTAAAATTATTTGAATTGCTTACAATTTGGAATATAGTTCAAGAAGAGTATAGTTTTTAAAATAGATTTCTGAACTCATAGTGTATCTGATTTCGTATGTATTTCTCTTTAAATGATAAAGTGAATATTTATGCATGTGGCATTATTTATAAAGTTATATGATTGCTTCGAGAAAGGGCATGTACATGTGATAAACCCTGAATGAAGAATTTATGATAGATGAATCTGTACTGAGACTGAAAGTCTGTATTATATTGAGAATTTTATACTGGATTATATGGTATATGTGCATATGGTATTTTCTGCGGAGAAATCCTATTGGAAACATTGTTTGCTAACAGTAGGTGATGTTAGCCCTAGTGCACCTTGATAACCCAGTTAGCAGGGAGTGGTGCTAGCCTCGTGTGTCAGCCAACACACGGGATATGATATGTGAAGGAGAGCGGGATGCCTCTTATATGGGCGATATGCCAATTATATGAGATGTGATTTGTCTTCCCTTGCTGTGTGCTTGGGAAATACTCATATTAGAATCCCTTCGCGTGTCATCTTGAATGGTGGTAAGGCAAACTTTAACGGGATGCTAAGTTTAGGCAAATCCTACATCAACAAAGTACGGAAGGGCATGAACTCTGATATAGTGGTTCTGATATAGGATCCTCCTAATGTTTTCATGTGAATGGTTTTGATGCATTACAATATTTGAATAATGATCATACCATATTGCATATGATTTTGAATATCTGAATGTGACATGAACTGAGAATATTTGAAATGTAGGTCCCATATGAATGTACTTCTGAACTGTATTTTCTGTGACAAATTTTAAAATATGAGTACATTTATATGTTAACCTAAGAGGTCATATGAGGTATTATCTGCTCACTGAATTGTCAAACTCACTACACGTCTTTTATATGTTTTTAAAATAAGGATATAGAGTTTGGTCCTTTCTCTTCATATAGTTGACCAGCTATACGATATGATCTCTAGGTGAGTCTACTCTGTTTCCATGACTCATAGATTTTGATTTATATTGTATTTGTACTTTAGAGTATGCTCTGAATGCCACAGACAGGATCTCTACTTCTACTGTACTTTGATATTTATAGATTTGGTATATATATGGTAATATATATATCTGTAAAATAGTATATTATACATGTTATGAAAAATATATGATCGTAAAGTATGTGTTTCACATGCTCTAAAATTAGGGGCGTGACAAATTTTGACAATTAAACACTGGCTCCACCTTCTTTTCCTACTCAAGGTAAGCTTTTAGGTTGTTTTTGCCTTCAAATGCATGAATCTTCATCTTAATACTCCCCAAGTTATTATCTTCGTCGTTTCTAATTTGTCTAAAACGTACACCATGTCTCCTAATATTAACAACCAACTCCCAGACCTCTTATTCTTTAAAATTATCGCAACAATAGTTTTCATCTTCATCCCTCACTTCCCTCTATTGTTTTCTCTTCCTTCTAGGAACATTAGAGTTGTTTATGGATTCTCTCCAAGTGCATTCTCTACTTAATCTATCCTTTCTTGAAACTATCCATTTCTACTCTCAATATTCTTCTCATCTCACTCACTAAGGCTTCTATAATCAACTGTGATTTGTCATTCCTGACACATCATTAGAAAACATTTTTCTCTTTGCTATGTGACAAGTTTGTTGCAAAACAAAGTTGGAAATAGAACTCACAACACTCCTCCTATGATTCACTCCAAAAACTTAATTCATTTAACTCTCGTGTTTCACACAATAAATTTGGATTTTTTTTACCCTCAAATGTCCTTATCGCTCTTGCCTTTTTTCACTCAATTTTTGCTGTTGGTTCTTTTGAAACTAAAAAGAAAATAATCAAATTTGTTTAGTAACAATTCCCCTCCAAAATTTGAACTTGAATTTCAGTTCAATTTTGACTTTTGAATTTGAATTCGAATGTCCTCTTTGTTTCTTTTCTCCTTTTTTAATTCAATTTTTTTTGCTTTTTTTTTAAAAAAAAATCTCTACCTCTCTTGTTGGATTAGTACTAGAAGTTAGATAAAGATGAATGGAGTATACAAGAACAAGGAGTCTAACAAGATTGAACCAAAACTTGATGGGAGAAAGGATCTAGATTTGTAGTTGACAAGAAAAAAAATTTAAAGGATGAGCAAACTTAAGACTAGAACTAAGCTCTAATACCAAATTATATGAACCCTGCCAAGAACTAACAAATCCCACGATCTTAGCTCCCATATCATTTCGAAAATTAAGCTTGTATGGAATTGCAACTCGTTGCTTATATAGAAGTAAGGAATTTTGTATAATGAAGATACACCACAATTAGTGATGGAAGATCTTATTAATAAGTTAACGATGAGCTCCACACAAAAATTTCGATAAGTTTGAATAGTTCTTCAAAGAATCAAAGAGAAAACAGTCTCAGTTTTATCAATAATAATTTGATTGTCTTTATTGATAATTCATGTCAATTTATAGGCCAATATGTATATCAAAAGTCCTAAACAAACTCAATAATAAACTAATTAATATAATACTAATTAAACTATTGAAACCTTATCATACTAGGTAATTTAATCATCAGTAAACTAAGTAATTTTAATCCTAATCAAACTAAGTAAAAAAGTTTAAATAAATAACTAAAAGACATGGCAAAAAATGTGGCCCATATTCAGCTTTCAACTTTTTTGTTTCTAGGTCGATATTTAGCATTTAGTCTTCAACCATCTTGTCTTTAATCCATATTTTAGATTGTCAGATCTTGACCCATATTTAGAATGGCTTTAATGACATGGACCAATCATGAATTACATTTAGTAGTTATGCCATGCTCTCCTTCTTGGGCTTTCAGAATTAAGCCATTAAGTGTTTTTTTAATCTTTTAGCTTTAACTCTCGTAATAGGTCTAATTAAAATTTAAATTTGATTTGCGTTCCATTTGTTAGTCTTAGCTATGCCCTCGTCACTGTTGCTCTAAAAAAAATCCTTTTCTTTTTGGCCATCAATTTTTTTGAAACAACTCCTATGACTTTTAATATATGTTTCAAGATAAATTTTATGAAATTGAGAGTTTCTAAATCCTTTTTATATATAATCTAAGTTTATGATACCTAAGGATAAATTTATCTTAGAATCTTGAGGTTTCTTGACTTAAAAATATACTTATTTAAGCCCATAGATTTTCTTGATGCAACAAAGCTTATACATCTTTAAAGCTTTCATTTTTTTCAATTCTTGAAGCATCTTTCTTACTTGTTATTTTGAGATAAACATGATATTGATATTCCATTTTGTTTATTTCAATGCTTACTCTTCTAACTTTGGACCAGTCCACATAAAAAAATTTTAACTTGTAAACCAAATAGTTAATCCAATTCATAGTTAAGGGACCAATATGCATGATTCAATTATATCCTATAAAATAAATAATTTTATCATGCATATGAAATGTTTAGAAATATATATTCAATTCATAACACATATAACAATTTCAAAATCTATTGGTTATGTTTTACAAGCAAGCGTGTTTCCTAATTAGGGTATATATCATGACTAAATATAAGATATTACTTATTAATGATTAAAATCATGCATAGCACATAATAACCAAATAAGCACATTCACTAATATACTTTTAAAACATTTGTCATTATCAAAACTTATAACATAGAACTTGTTAGGAATGGTATACATCTAATATGAACCCACCTAAATCCACCTCAAAAGCTATATTATAAGGGGAGGATTGCAAACTCATGTATATAACATCAAAAACCTTTGTCGCTAACTGATATGGGACACACCAACCCCTAAGAGGAGGGTGAATGAAGTATTTTTAAAAAATTTAAACCTAAAGTGGTAGAAGAGTATGTAAAATTAAAAACCTTTCGCACACTTAGAAGCTAAGACAAATTTTAGAATGTCAATGCAAATCTATATTGGAAAACCAAATAAACAAACTGAATATTTCAAGAGAAGTAAAAGATTCAAAAATAAAATGTAGGCACTTAAGAATTGAAGGAGAAAGGGAAAATAAGACACAACCAATTTATCTTAGTTCAACTTAACCACCAAACCTACATCCAGTTCCCAAGCCTCAATTTGATATTTTTCAATATATCTCCAAGTTCCCATGGGTATTTATAAAATCACAACTCAAAAGAGTTAGAGGTAGGGTTTCTCTCTACCTTACAAAGATTCTCCCAATTCTAAACTTCAAGAAACCCTTCCCTTGAATCAACAACTCATTAAATGAAGGAAGAAGATATGAAAACTCTCTCAAAGAGTAGACGTAGACAATGAAAGCACACCATATCAGAAATTCAAAAACACAAGAGCTGAAATAGATAAACAAAATGGTTAACGACATTTTCTTATGCTTAAATGTTCAATGGAGCATGGTATTTACAAGGATTCAATCAAAATAGTTGTTAGAAATAATTAAGAGCCAGATTACATGACAAATCCCATTAGAGAGGCTCTAATTATCTCTGCCATCCAGGAAGCAGGCAATTATTGTACGCTTCAGGCACCTGTTATTGTTTTAAAAATCTTGATTTCAACTTTCAGAACTAAATATGCTTTTGTTGTAACCTATAGGTGCCTATTGTTGGGAAGATAGCTTACCTCAAATTGTTGGCATTTGTAACCATTGGAGTTCGAATTTCTAAAAGCTAAGAGGCACTTGTTAGTCTCACTAGGCATCTTTTGATTACTGGCTTGTAAAATTGCATTTAATTATAGCAATTAGGCACTTGTTATACATAATAGGCTTTTGTTGCTCTTTCCAATATTCATATCCAAGCAATTTTACAAACTACCAACCAATAATGCATCAAAATGTTTTTTTTTAAGTTTTCCAAACCAAAGTTCATGAGCTCAAGGGTTTTCTAAATCTCCTTTCCATAGATGCAAGTCTAGGATAGCTATTAAAATAAACATATTCAATCCTTAGGGTTCCATGACTTGGAGTCCATAATGAGCTTGATATATTTCCCAAAAAACTCTTTTCATTAGTTTGTTATCATCAAAACTATAATGGCACATCAATGGGGTCAACAGTCTATTCCTTTTTTATGATGACAAACAAGTAGAAAAATAAACACATAGTTAAGAGTTTTTGTTTGTTAATTGAGGAATAGCTCCCCCTCGATATATGCATAACTCTTTGCTAAAAAAGTTCACATAAAAGTATATTATAAAATTTAAAAACACTGGTTATGAACATACTATGAGCCAGGAAATATTACGATAGTTTTAGTGCCTTAAGTACCTATCATACAAAATTTAAGCACAAAACATTCATTCAGTCAGTGTGCACATATTCAGAGTACTTTTTAATATATCAAGCAATATATATAGCCAGCACATAAATTCAAGATACTACTGTTTATATCAAGATCAAATCACAGTTATATAGAAACCATAGCATCATTCGTAATGCATTCCTAGTTATGTGAGCATTCATAGTTTATAATCCATAAATCAAAAACTACACAAATATTTCTCCCCCTTTATCATCAACAGAAAGGGAAGAAGCAGGGAAAAATAGCTATGGGTTAGTACAATTAAAGCATAAAGACTGAAATAAAAATAAGCTATGGTGTCTGCTGCTGCCGCCCCTGATATGCCCCTTTAAGCCGGTCCATTCTTTTAGCCAGCGTGTCCATGTATTCTACCACATTGACCATTCGTCCATCTACAGCTAACAGTGGCGGTATTGAAGGAATACAATAGTCACAAGGAGACGTAGTGAGCACCTTTCTGAACAAGAATTTGTGGATTGTTATAATAAAAGGCATGGTTGAGATGGAGAGCGCATGTTACTAAAAAGCATTTTGATTGGGTTGCAAACAATAGTGGTATTGTCAAAGAAGCTGATTATCTATCACAGCTACAAATGGTGCCTGCAAATTTAAAGTCATTAGGATCTGTTTCCTTCTACTGAGTTTTTCAAAACCAAGAGCTCCAATTTTTTTTCCTTCATTGACATCTTAATTATTGCTTTGTGTGGCTGTGGATAATTGAATTAATCTTTCTCTCACTCTCTTTTTGTTTTTTTTATTAATCTTTTCTAAAGCAGAGAGAAAATAAATCTGTTGCTTTAGCTGCTCAGAAAATTCTCTATTTTGCGCCAATTTAATTAAAGCGGCCTCTCAGTGTGGCTCTGATACAAAAGATTTTCAATTTTATCAAGGTGTAAATGATCATATGTCCACAACTTTATCAAAACTGTTACTAATTGTTGTTTCTGTATGAACATCTTTGTACCTCTCATAAAGTGTTTTCTTTTTTAAAATACTTTTTCCATTTAAAAGTACTATATAAAAAATCAGTTTAAGGATTGTTCAAATATTTTAACAAGATTTTTTAGTATAATTTTAAAAATTTAAGATAATATTTATAATTTTTCATATGAGTAAGAATAGTTTTATATATCTAAATAATTTTTATTTTAAAAAATATTTAGAAAAACATTTTTTATATGTCTAAACACATACAATTTAAAAAAAATTCCAATTTTTCTTAAAGTTTTTTACTTTTTTCAAAATACTAAACAGGCACTATATTTTCTTGCACAATTATATGTTATAAAAATTAAAAACTAAATAAAAAAATTAGCGGAAAATTATTATATAACTTTTTTAAAATAAATTCCTTCGCTCTGTCAGGGAATCTATTATGGAAGAAACTGCGCGCACAGGTTCAATTTTGATTAGATGCTATCGTAATCGTGAGACATGCTTCAGTGGGTGGTAAAGATTATTGGATTGTACTATCCAATCAAAGAGAATTCAGCAACCCCACCATCAATAGTGAAGCATGATTACTTATGCATGGAAAGCCTGTGTTTTCCGGAGTATTAGTTTACTAAAGCCATGCATTATATTGGTTTTGTTCTCTGGTTAAATGGAAGTTCAGGTTAAAACGAAACAGTATACAAGGAAACGAAGCAATCTAACTGTGAAGCCAAATGCACATTCAGAGAACCAACTCGAATATAACACCTAAATATCAAGAAATGAACCCTAATAAGCAGCACCTCGGCAGTGGCAAAGATAAAGACATAGACATCTCATGAGCCACAACAGGAGCACAGACAAAGAAACTCAAACTAATACGTAGAGGATGAACCACAAGAAGGTCTACCGTGGACACTTTCCTAATCATAGTGGTTTCAAAAGCATGAGTAAAATAACAATTAGTTAAGATGGACTGGGCAAATTTGGTGAAGCATGAGATTTTGCTCCTAAGAGATTTGCTGAGGCCTCCGAATCATGAAAAAAAATAGAGTTGGGATTTATTTTATTATTTAATATTAATGTATTTATCTATAGAATGTATGAAATTATAACTAATTATATTAAAGTAATTTTAAGATGAGTTAGAATTATCTTTTAAGTGTTTGAGTTCAAGAAATTGTCATCATAATATAATTAATTATAATATTATAAATTGTAAAGATAAATATATTAATATTAAATGATAGAATAAGTTACAACTCTTTTCCGTACACAAAAGTATAGTACACTAACATTTGAGAGATTGACCATGATTAAAGAAGTATAATCTCTACATTAATTATTCAAATTCAAACTCTAAGATTAGCACTTAGGATAATTTGGTCTCTTAAATTGATGTAAACTGCTCATTGAGAGATCTAATCTCAAGATGCACAAATTGACTCAAAAATATTTTTATTATACAAAAAAAAATTATAGATCCCTAATCAAATCAGTTCTGCACTTCAAAAGATTAATAAAATGAGGTAAAACCCATAGAATTTATACCTTAGAGTAACACAAGAAAACATGTAAAAGACATACATATGTAGAGGCATTTGAAGAGTTTTTTGTTTTTTATTATTATTTTTTAAAAAACAAGTCATTATCATATTTGCCCCCTTCGTTTTTGAATCACCTCATGAGTTGCTAAAATGTTACTTCAATTATTAAGTCCATTCCTTAAAAACGGGCCACGGACCACTTGGGAGGCTGGATTTTGTTTTTTGTAACAAGATGGAACTGAGGCCCAAAAACAAAGAACTAAACTGCAAAATTGAAATGCTAATGCTTTTTTTTTGGACTGGAAATGGAAATGCTAACTGTATCTTATTTCTTTGACCCAAGAAAACTGGATTTTAGTTTTGGTAACACGATGCTAATCTTCCTTTTTTTTTTCCTGGTCAAATTCCATTTAAAGAGCCAATGGGTACACTAGTCAACTAAGGCCCAACTCAATACTTGATAGGCTACAGCAATAAAGTAGAGCCGTGGTACCAGTCCAAAAAACAAAAACAAAAGGTAGAGCCGCGGTCCATTCTTAAGACGGATACGAACAAAAATAGGGTGCACACACAAACACAAACACCCATATATTTTAATTGAAAATTTGAGATTTTCTTTTTTCTTTTCTGATAAAATAAGATATTCTTAAATGAGCACATGCTTGAATAATATTAAATTATAAAAATTTGAAATTTCATATTATTTTTAATTAAGTTATTATTATTTAATTAATCATATATATTATTTTATTTCTAGGCTCCTAAAATACAACAATTTTCTAAAAAAGTGCTGTCAAAGATGCCAGTAGAATGAGTTGGTGCTTCGGGATCATTTGCTGCCTTCGCCAGGTGCTTGCCTTCTAGCGAACTAATTGGCTCTTCAAACGGTTAACCGTCGGCCCTTCTGAGGGGCTACGAGATTCACTTTTTAAGCCTTACCTCTTTAATATATATATATATATATAGGAACTCCTCTAATTGATTAACAAAAATATTCATAAAATGCAATATAAATAACTTTCTAATTCCAGGTTGGGTTTGATTTCACTGTTGAGCAATTTCTTAAAATTACGCATATATATACTATTAAAGATTGGCTTAGTTTATTACTTTTCATTTTCATTTTGATTAGTAATTCTTTATTACTAGACATTTAAAAATAATGTAAACTAACAGAATTATTCATAAAAGTAATATAACAATAGCTTTCTACTAAGTTGGGTTTGTTTTCCTGTATAACAATTTTTTTAAATTATGCTAACACTATTAAAAGTCGGCTTAATTCACAGGTCTTTTAATTTCAGACAATGTAATCATAAATTTTTTCTAATCAGAATGAAAATGAAAAGTCTTTAATTTCAGACAATAAAATCATGCAAACACTGTTAAATAAATTTAAACATAAATATTTTATAATATCAAATATTTGAGTTTTGAAGAAAATATTTATAGTGAGAGACAATCGTATTATCTCAAGCGACTGAATATTATATCTTAAAAATATGATCATCCAATGTGAAGTGCTTATTTGCCTTCTAGATTTTGTTTCAAAGAAAAGGAAATAGAATTAACCAAAATTTTGATTTGATTAGGATAGTTCTCAGTACGTTGTAAGATCCCAACGGGATTTGAACGCATAACTTACCAAAATATCTCAATCTAAAATGCATAGGCCGCAATCATTACACCAACAACTCACAATATCAAATAAATGGATAATTAATAATTTTCTTTTCTTTTCAAGAACTATGTGATTTTGTTTATCCAAAAAAAAAACAAAAAGCTATCTCAATTTTTGTCAATTAAAAAAAATAACAATAAAATTCCAATCTAAATTACAATCTCAACTTGCAGTCTAAATGTGGGCTTATAATTGGCCAAAAAGAAAAACCATGGGGTTATCTGAAGGCTTTCATTTTACAAGCCATCTCCTCTCTAATCCGCACCGAACATTTAAGATTGCGGCCCATATTAGTGTTTGCAAAAGAGCATGTATCCTTTTCGCCGCTCCCCACCGGGACATCCACCGTGTACGACTCTATCGCCACCGTCTTCCCTTCCTCATCCTCCAACAAACTCGTGACAGAGCTGTAATTCGCAAGCCAATTATCGTCGCTAATGATGCTGAACTTCATAATGTGCAGCTCATCGTCTAGCTCTTCCAACCTCTCCAACCTAATGCCGATTAGCAAGCCAGACATGACTTCCACTTCACGTATGCTTCCTACGCTGCCACCATCCCCAACAAGAATGGTGTAGTTCCTTATAAAATATTGAAGCATCTCAGAAGTGACCAGACCAGAGGGAGTGGTGCATTGATGGTTTGGATTAAGAGGGAGCCATGAAAAGATTCAAGAATACAGAAAACGAAGAAAGAAAGAGAAGTTGAATTTATTCATATCAACATATTATCCTGCATGTATTACAAACGTTCCTTTATATAGATAGTAACAACTTAACTATCTCACATGTCACTCACGTGGATACTGATCACTTTCATCCCCCCTCAAACTCAGTGATGGATGCCACTCTGAGCTTGTGGCAAAATGCAATAAAGAAGGAATTGGCAACTGATTTGGTCATAATATTAGCCACTTGTTCTATTGAAGGAATATGGCTTATAAAAATATCTTTTGTCTGAACCTTTTCCCTGACAAAGTGAATGTCTAGTTCAATGTGTTTTGTATGTGCATGGAGGATGGGATTAGATGACAGTAACATTGTGCTAAAATTATCACAATAAACTATGGGTATCGTAGGAATAGGAACTTGTAGTTCAGATCAGAGGGATTTGAGCCATAAAAATTTAGACACAATTAGAGCAATGTTTCTATATTTTGCCTCAGTGCTGGTTCTAGATACAACTAATTGCATTTTGGAGCACCAAGAGACTAGGTTGCCTCCTAGAAAAATAGCAGACCCAGAAGTGGATATTCGATCGTTTGGATCACTTCCCTAGTTAGTATCCAAGAAGCCTTGTAGGTTCAAGGTTGATGACTTTTTGAACACTAAGCCATGGGAAAGAGTTGCCTAGACATATCGTAGAATATGTTTGACTGCTTATCAGTGTGGATCCAGGGGGTTCGACATAAACTGGTAGACTTTGTTAACAGAAAATGCCAACTCTGGTCTAATAATAGTAAGATATTGTAAACCACCTACTATAGAGAGATATAGGTGAGGATCTGCCACTGGTATTCCTTGATAAGCTGATAGTTTCAACCCAGAGATCATTGGGGTTTTGTAGCCATTGTAGTTTGACATATTAGCCTTTTTTAGGAGTTCTTTAGTGTACTTAGTCTGAGACAAATGTAGTGAGCGACTAGGGAACTTGTGTACTTTAACCCCCATGAAAAAATTTAGATCTCCTAAATCTTTGAGAAAGAAGAATTGATGAAGTTGAGATATGAGAAGGGAAATGGCTTCCGATGAGGAACCAGTGATGATGATATCGCCAACATAGATTGTCACGCCCCTAATTGTAGAGTACATGAAACACGTATACCATGAATATATAATTTTCATAAACATGAATATTCCAATCCTTTAACAAGGAAACAGATACATATAGGTTTTTTTATACATATACCATATACAAATCAAGTCAATAAACATCAGAATACAACAAAAGCAGGGATCATACCTGTTACGTTCAGAGCAACTCTAGAGTACATTTATATTACAATTTAAACACTGAAAGCCCATAAACAATTTAGGCTCACCACGGAAGTACGACACCTAGTCGATCAAGATGCTATAGAACCAAACTCTAGGTCTTTATCTGTAAAACATATAAACTATGTGTAGTGAGTTTTACAATTCAGTGAGCAGATAATACCTCCTATGACCTCTTAGGTCAACATATGGATGTACTTTTTATTTTTAAACTTATCACATTGAAAATCACAATTCAAAGATACATCCATATGGGACCTGCATTTTAAAATCATCTCTGTTCAAATTCATATTTATATTTAATTCATAAGTAATGTTGTAAGTATGATAATAAAATCATGGTATGCATCAATATAATTCAAGATACTATAGAAACAAACTCTGGGTCTTTATCTGTAAAACATATAAACCATGTGTAGTGAGTTTTACAACTCAGTGAGTAGATAATACCTCCTATGACCTCTTAGGTCAACATATGGATGTACTCTTTATTTTTAAACTTATCAAATTGAAAATCACAATTCAGAGATACATTCATATGGGACCCGCATTTCAAAATCATCTCTGTTCAAATTCATATTCATATTCAATTCATAAGTAATGCTGTAAGTATGATAATAAAATCATGGTATGCATCAATATAATTCATGTGAAAACATCTGGAGGATCCCATATCAAAACCAGCATATCAGATTTTGACCTTTTTCGTACTTTGGTGGTATAGGATTTGCCTAAACTCAGCATCCCACTGAGATTTGTCCAACTACCATTCAAGAGAACACGCGAAAGGACTCTATATGGGTATTTCCCAAGCACCGTGCCGATCATGTGTTCCATCATTTGGGGCCATGACACACACAGTAAGGGAAGGCAAATCACATCTCATATAAATGGCATCTCGCCCATAAAGGAGGCATTCCACTCTCCATCACATATCATTTCCCGTGTGTTGGCCATCACACGAGGTTAGCACCACTCCCTGCTAGACAAAGTAATCAAGGTACACACTAGGGCTAACATCACCTGCTATTAACAAACAGTGTTTCTAATAGGATTCCTCCATAAAACCATAATCTCATATATTTCGTATTAATCAAAACAAATGTACTATTATAATACAACATTTTTTTTCTTAGTATATTCCTCTGTCAAAACTTTCCAATCAGGAGAAACACGTATATATGCCCATATCCGAGGAAAACATATCACTGTATAAATCAATATCATATGCACATATGCCATATAATCAAAATTCTTAATATAATACAGACTTTCAGTCTTAGTATATTCATCTGTCATAAATTTCTCATTCAAGGTTTATCACATGTACATGCCTTTTCTCGAGGCAATCATATAGCTTTAGAAATAATGCCACATGCATAAATATTCACTTTATCATTTAATGAGAAATACATGTGAAATCAGATGCATCATGAGTTCAGAAATCCATTTTCAAATACTATACTCTTCTTGAACCATATTTCAAATTGTAAGCATTTAATCATTTTAATGTATTTCAGAAACATATCAAAGTGTAAATATATCATAAACATAATCATATACATGCTCAAATATCAAGAAGAGTATAGGGCAAGCCATAGGAAGAATCATTTACTCACAAGTAAGGGCTCCAGATTGGACAGCCCTAAAATATACTTTTTCAATCTCTATTTGATCAAATTGACCTCAAAAACGTATCCGGAGGATCTAAAAATCAAGAAAACAACTTCGGGAACTTGGTCACTATTCGGGAACTTGGTCGAAAATATACATATCCTAAGGTTTATCTTGCTCTTGAATCTATCTATGGTGTTAGAATTTCAATTAGAGGTCTCTAAGTAAAAGTTTCAGAATTTACTTTTTTTTTGAAATTTTCTACTTCAGATTTACAACGATTCAACAGCTGATTTGAAAAATTGATCGGTCAAAACCGTAGTCTTCTTCGTCCTGAATCTAGTAACACCTTCAGTTTTGAGATCGGAAGCCAATAGGCACTCCATATTTGGAGAGAAAATTGAAGGTTACTATTTACTCACTATTCATCTTTTCGGTTTTTCTTCGAAATTTGCAGATGGTCGACTCCTTTCCCCCTTGTCTCTATTTTATTTATTTATTTATTTTAATAATTATTATTATTTAATAATTGAATAATAAGATTTTCTTTTATATAAATTCATATAAATTTTGTTTTTTATCTTAAAATATCCCAAAAATTTCTAAAAATTTACATTCTCATAAACCTTTAGTTAAACTCTTAAATCATGATTTTTTTTATAAAAATCGCAATAAAACAAATCTCAAAATAAATATATTTATTCATATTAAAAGAAAGAATATTTCTAAAAATACAACAAAAATTCATTAGAGGCCAATATAATTATTTTAAGCAAAATCACTACAAGAAAATCAATTTTCTGTGACCAACATTCTGTGACGACTAAATAAATCGTCACTGAAAACTACCCTTTTGTGACGACTTAAATTAGTCGTCACTGAAAGATATAGTTTCAGTGACAATTTTGTGTAATCGTCACTGAAAGGTTAATTTTTGTGACGACTTTAGGAGTCGTCACTGACGGTCGACTCCTTTCCCCCTTGTCTCCATTTTATTTATTTATTTATTTTAATTATTATTATTATTTAATAATTGAATAATAAGATTTTTTTTATATAAATTCATATAAATTTCGTTTTTTATCTTAAAATATCTCAAAAATTTCTAAAAATTTACATTCTCATAAACTTTTAGTTAAACTCTTAAATCATGATTTTGTTTTGATAAAAATCGTAATAAAACAAATCTCAAAATAAATATATTTATTCATATAAAAGAAATAATATTTCTAAAAATATAACAAAAATTTATTAGAGGCCAATATAATTATTTTAAACAAAATCACTACAAGAAAATCAATTTTCTGTGACCAACATTCTGTGACGACTAAATAAATTGTCACTAAAAACTACCCTTTTATGACAACTTAAATTAATCGTCACTGAAAGATATAGTTTCAGTGATAATTTTATGTAATCGTCACTGAAAAATTAATTTTTGTGACGACTTTAGGAGTCGTCACTGAAAATATACCCCCCACCCTGGTTTTTTTTCCTGAACGTGGCCTTTGTTTCTTGGAACCCCGCGTGAAATGTGAAGCTACTTTACTCTCTCGCCTCCCGTACCCAGCTTTCATCTTGCTCCTGGAACCCCGCATGAAATATCTAATTATTTGCATAGCATTTCTTCGAATCCCACCTCCCAAACCCAGTTTTCATCTTGCTCGTGGAGTCGATTTGGGGAACCTCAATAAGAGCACGGACAACGAAAGCAGAGCCATTTCCCCCACATCATGAACCCATATTTCATCTTGCTCCTGGAACCCATTCGGTGAACATCAACGAAAGCAGAGCCATTTCCCCCACAACATTTATTATTCTTCGATCTCCACTTCTTGAACCCCCATTACCACTTATTCCTCGAACTTGGCTCGATTAACCTCATAGTTTTCCTTGTTCCTCGAGGCTTAGTAAAACACACCTAGCCCCAAATAATTTCTGGTTCTTCTTCAGTACTCAACGTCATCACTATTACTTCTTTGCTCGCTTCTCTGGTAGCAGTGGCAGGAGCTACAAATGGTGTTCAGTTCTCCGAAGGTTGAAAGGTAAACTTCTTCCTCACCATTTCTCTATTTGCGGGTTGGGTAGGGATTTCACCGTACCTCGTCTACCCCCATCCTGGTTTCTCACTCATGGCACATTGCCCCTTCCCCTTGCTGATGAGCTGGAATTTTTGTTAATTAATAGTTTTATGTCTTGCATTATTTTTGAAATGCATGAATCTGGTATAATTTTTTAATTTCTATTTTCAACATTCTGTTTTTGTGCTGTGGTTTGATGGTTCTTGGGTATGGGAGAAACGTTATGTTCTTGGGTATAGGAGAAACATTATGTTCTTGGGGATAGGATCTTCGAAGATTTTCTAGATATCCTGTCTTTAGTGGCTGTTATCTCATAAATGGGTGGTTGACTTATCTGCTGTGAATATGCACTGTAATTTGTTTCTTTTATGCCCATGATTTGTGGAGATTCCTATCACACTAATTAAGGGCTTCTAATGCCGGGATTTTAGGACTTATCCACGGATTCTGCTAGCAGGGTAGCTGCAGACTTGTATAATTATGTAACCTCTTCTGCTCTGTAAATATGAGAAAAATACAATTCTCTTTCATTCCTCTGTTATTTTTCTCCAAAAATCACAAGTTGTAAGAGAAAATAGCTATAAAACAAATCTTTCTGGAAAGAGCTAGTTATTTGTAAAACAGATTTCGAAGGTTAGTGATATAAGTGGAGATGTAAACCAGTTTTTGAATAGAGCTAATTCTTTGTAAAACAGATTTCTCAAATCAATATTTTTAAGCAAATATGTAAAGTAGATTTTAAACTAATCATGGGCATTTAGAAACCGAACAAGGGGTAACCTATAACACTACCAAGGAGTTTTTCCTAAAAAGAACCCAGCAAAACTTAAGTGAATGAAGGCCAAGATAGTCTTTACAACCCAACACCTAGCAACCTTCAAATCCCTAAGTTGTTCTAAGATCATAAAAATTCTAACCACTTATATTTTGGCAAGATCTTAGAAAAGTCAAAGAAGAATGAGGAGAATGCTCATGAATAACTCAATAACACTTCTACAAATTAAATCACACGCTCAAAGGTTAGTATTCAGAAAGAGAATAAAAGGAATGATTTTCACAGCTTGCTTGACTGCTTTCTTATTACTCTTAAATGGTTGAATGAGGCAGATAGATAAGTAGTTCTGAAACTAGCCATTGGAGAACTTTGTTCTCCTTTTTCTCCCTTCTAACATTCATCCGAAGGAAGCTTATGAGATTTTAAAATTTCTGTTCAAATCATCTAGACTTTCATTTAGCTATTGGTCTCTGTTACTCTTCGGTCCAGAGCAACCAACCTAGTTCAAGGGATTGATATTTTATGTAGCTTGCAAAGAAAGCATAAAATAAGCTAAATCTTGATGGGAAAGATTCTGTCAAAGGACTATATGACTCCTATGACTTATCAGCTTTTCTTGTAAGTTTTTATTCAAAGGTCCGTTATATATAGGTTGCTTCGTCAAAATCTAAAGTAGAATATTTTAATAATCAAATTTAGAGAGATATCTAATTTCAATAATTTATCAACCTTGCCTTACTCCAACATACACCACACATGAATCACACTGATCTAGATACATGAGCTAAAGTTTTGTATATATACACACAAAAATTGATCATAAATACATAGAAAATATCAAAGTACTGGTTTGAAAAATTTTATCACTCCTTTGTAGCTCATTTTTTAATACTCATATTTTGCCAAAGCACGAATATTGAATGCCAAAGCTTCCATTGTATGGTTAATACTCTGATTTTACCATAATTCGACTATTAATACTCTGATTTTACCATAAGAGGGAATAAATCAAAGAAGTCATGGGTGTATACCAATAAAATATGGTTAATACTCTGATTTTTAGGCTATACCTCTTCAAAACTTTTCTTGTTGCTGTCACTCTATGGTCATTAAGAATTCTCTAGTCATGTAACTTGCCCACTTATTTGGCATTTAATAAGACACAAATGGGAATAAATCAAAGAAGTCATGGGTGAATACTTGGTGATTGTAATGGCAGAGAAGAAAGTGCATGCTCTGCAAAACATTTATTTTTATTATGCAATAGTACAACAATAGCAAGCAATGAAATTGTGCATGTAAGTAAATTACAAGACCTAAAAATAGACACTACATCCGCCATTACAATTGTCAAGTGTTTCACTCTACATATACACTATAGGTTGAGGTTCTGAACCCTGTAAATGGAGATTGTCAGGTTGCAATATTGAATCCTGGTGATACAGATATTCAGTCTGAAGAAAATGCTATTGTTGGTTTGCATTTATTTACAAAGCAAAATTTGTAGTTAGCTCCCAGGTAGTATATATACAATTGACTTTAATCATGTAACTTTCCTTATGAGGAATTGCTTTACTTCTGTTTGAAGCAACTGTATTGAATCAGTTGAACTAGACATGACACATTTGTGATGCTTTTATATTGCTTTTTAGTTCTAAATTGCTTATATAATTTTTATTGGTAGTTGATAATACAATCTGGAATTAGTACTCAGCTAGATGTTAGGGGTTTGAAGTGCCAAAATTATTGACTGATATTTTCTTTTGTCCATTTCTTTTGTCCATGTTTATATGTCTCTTGCATAATGAACACGTTAGTGAAGTGATAGATATTTATATTGCTGAATGGGAAGCTGTTTTTAGTGTTTGGAGGTCCTTTACTGATACTTTTGTACAAGTTGTTGACAAGATGATTGGGCATGAAGAGAATGTGAACCAAAATCTTCTTGCATACTACTATTATATAATCTTTAGGCTCTTTATGTGATATCTTTGTGAAATTTTAATAAGTGGGTACAGGAGGTGCTAATGTGTTAGATCAGTTTTTTAGTCCATTTTGAGGGACTTAATAAATTTAAGTATCAGACTTATGAAGTTTTAAATGTAATTGGTTTGGTTGAAATTAGATTGGATTAGCTTAACAATATAAATTATTGACTGATATTTTCTTTTGTCCATGTTTATATGTCTCTTGCATAATGAACACGTTAGTGAAGTGATAGATATTTATATTGTTGAATGGGAAGCTGTTATTTTTCACTTGTTTTCCTTGATTATTTTTTCATTCCTACCAACACACCCTTAAAAGCCCCTTCATGAATGTGTTTCTTCATGAAAACTGACTTGCAAATACTAATTGCTTTCTAGGTCTATAGTGCCATCTTTTAACCCAATGACAGCATACTCTGTCTCTTGTGCTTTTTCTCTAACTGCTTCATTTCCTTTTTTGTTTGACAAGCTAGTTCTTCCATCCATGTATTTCTAACGTGCTTTCTCAGTCTTTTTTTATTTATTTTAGTTTTTAGATATTTTGTTTGCTGAAACAAATTTTAAATAATTTTATTTACAACAAGTCTGAGGTTGTAGATTCTTGTGCAAACCTTCTGCCATGGAAATGAAAGTCCAAACCAGTATAGCTTTTCTAACCATAAATATTCCTTAGCAACTGATTATAAGGGTAAAAGAAAATGACAATGAATAGTGAATTTTCGTTTAATATTCACTACATAATGTGGGCTCCTATGTTACTGAGCTACCGGATCCAAGGATTGGAATAGAATTTTTTATGACCATTTTAACTTTTGAACAATTTTATTGCTCATTAATGATTATATATTGAAATAGCTTTTTGTTATTGAATACCTTTCTTTGGTTTTAGGTGTTGAACACCTCCTGAGGTAATACATTTGGATATAATTTGGTAATCAAAATAAAGTTAAATAATTTTGCATAGCTCAATCATCAAGCGGCAATGCCCCATGTATAATGGGAGTGATGTGTTGATTGACATACTTATTAAGTGTCATATGTGATATTAATTTTGTTGAATTTGATAATATTTAATATTTTCATGATTTTTTTCATGTTAGAAGTATTTTTTTTTTTTTACATTAAACTTGTCAAGTTATATACTAATTTATTACTATGATATGAACAGGGACAAATTTCACTGGGCCTTATGGGTAGTGCTGCACCAAGTTCTACAAATAATGAAATACCAACGTCTCCCAGAGAGCCACCAAGTTAATTATTTGTAATTTGTTAATATTCTATTATGTATAATATTTTATATTAACAAACATGTTGTATCACTCTCGATAATTATGTATATCGTTTGAAATTATATATAAAACTTTATTATTCTTGCTCTTCTTGACTTTTATTCATATAACATTGTTTTATTCAAATGGCAAATAAAAATATTTCCAAAAAAAATATTCTCAATATATATATATATATATATATATATATATATATATATAGGATTCAGTGGCGACAAATGTTGTCACTAAAAATTTTAAACAAATTTTAGTGACGACATAAGTGGTCACTGATTATATTAAAATACATTCTGTGATGATATAAGTCGTCACTAATTATAAAATTAAACATTCAGTGACAACTTATGTTGTCACTAAAGACATGTTTCAGTGACGACTAGAAGAAGTCGTCATTGAAAGGTACATTTGAAACGAAAAATTTTCTTGTCTAATAGACATTTTTAGTGACGATTTTTCATAGTCATCACTGAAACATGTTTTTAGTAACGACTTTGGTCGTCACTAAAAGATACTTTCGTTGACGATCATTAGAGTCGTCACTGAAAATATACCTTCTGTGACGACTGAAGTCGTCACTGAATATAAGGTTTCAGTGACGATTGTGAATGTCATCACTGAATGTGATGTTT
The DNA here is from genome assembly GCA_037074535.1 of Gleditsia sinensis. NCBI lineage: Eukaryota > Viridiplantae > Streptophyta > Magnoliopsida > Fabales > Fabaceae > Gleditsia > Gleditsia sinensis. The sequence goes on from CM073465.1 coordinate 14,577,308, forward strand.
CAATGACGATTTTTGGGTTTTAGCAACAAAATCAAGGATAATTAGTGGCGAAATAGTCGTCACTGAAAGTTGTTTTTCGTGAAGACTTGTTTAAGTCGTCACTTATACTTTCAGCAACAGGTTTTTCCGCGACCAGTTGGTGACGACCAAAAGTCGTTACTGAATGTCTTCAGTGACGAAATTTGGACTTTCAGTGACGACTTTTGTCGCTACTGAAGCCCTGTTTTGTTGTAGTGAATAATAATTATTTTAATTAAAAGTCTACTTACTTTCAGCAAGACATAATTATTTTAAGCAAATTAAAATAGATTTTTTTTATAGAAAAATACTATCATTTAAAAATAAAAATTACGCGTCAAATTGTAAATTCTCATATTTTCTTTGTACTTCTTTAACCCATGTAGTAAATTTACATATTTTCTACGGTTTTTATCTCCATTTTTGAAATTCTCTCTTTTATTCCAAATTTTTTTAATTGAAATTTTCGTTAAATTTCACGGTTATTACATTCTTCCCCCCTTAAAGAAATTCGGTCCTCGAATTTCATCACCATAGTTGCAGATAAATACTAACCTCATTGTTCAAACAAATACAGATATTTGGCGCGTATATCCACCTCTTTTTCCAAGTAGCTTCCTCAGAAGAGTGATTTTTTCATATCACTTTCACTGTAGGTATTTCTTTTGACTGCAATTTCTTTACTTGTCTGTCCACTATTGCTACCGGTTGTTCCTTATAGGTTAAATCTTCCTGTAACTAAATCTATGGACATTGTATAACATGTGTTGAATCCGGTAAATATTTCCATAGCATAAACACATGAAAAACTAGATGAACATTACCCAATTCAGGTGGTAAAGTTAAACAATAAGTCACTGAACCGATCTTATCAAGAATTTTAAATGGTCCTATATACCGAGGGTGTAACTTCCCTCTCTTTCCAAATCTCATTACCTCTTTCATTAGTGAGTCATTCAAGAATATGTGGTCACCAACTGATAATTTCTAATGCTCAACATTCATGATCCTTATAAACTTTTGACCAGTATTGAATTGTTTGTATTCTTTTTCTAATCAATTTTACTTTATACAAAGTATTCAACATATTGTGTATATATACACATATAAGGAACTCTTAAACCATTGAGTATCGCCTTCCTTTATATCCTCAAGCTCGCATGCATATATCTATACGTTGATATTAGAAAATATACACATAAAAGAACATATTTATACCCTTATTGGGTAACTATCTTTTCTTTTTCTAATCTTCTATCAAGTCATCTTTAATTCTCACTTGTCAACATCATTCTATGGATATTATCACCTTAATTTATCATATATTTTTATCCTAAAATCCTTTAATCAATATGTTAAACATACATAGCAATAAATCCACTAAACAACGTTTATGTACCATTGGCACATGTCTAATAATTCTAACTTATCTCATTACAGTAATTCTATACCATCTTATTAACAACATTAAACTCATTGTCAAAAATTTCAATCATTTCTTCTATCATATCCAAAACCACCTCATTCTAACTTATATCAATCCCCTTTAATTCATCCAATTATTTCAAGAAGATCTTTCCCAACAATTACTCGTACATAAATTCTCAATTTCAACATAATTCACATCCTAGATACTAGATTCGATTTAGGATAATATAAACTTTTAACACAAATATCTTGATCACTTACATTATTTTCGAACATGATTATCAGAATATTCTTCATATTTCCAAATTAAGAATTCAAAGATTAATTTAAATCTTAGTTCTAATATTTTCTTCCTCACAAACTCCAACACCACTAATATTCTTGATTACATTCATCAAAACACCATAAGGCCATCATCCGTCCATTCCTTACAAACTTTTTATTACCTTAACCTACTAACCACTTGGACACCATAATAACTGAATTTCAGATAAAATAAATTAATTTTTCTTGTAATGAGGGAAAAGAACTTTGCATTTAATGCTAAATATTAATGTAAGACAATACAGCAGAAAATGTGGCATACATAATAGAGCATGATGCCAAAATAGGAAGTCAGAAATTTGGACAAAGCATTGAAGCTGCTATTTCGGCAAAAATCGGTGGCCACAATTTTTTGAATATATGTGTCAAAATTTACTTTAAATCTATTGGTATTCGGTGGAAAGATAGCACATGGAAAAAGAAACATTTCTGAACTTATAAAAGTCTATGAAAATCAAAGAATACGTAGTTAACTGGTAGGATACAGTTGATTGTTTCGAAATAGATGTAATCAATCAACTGTAAAATAACTAGTTTCTCAAAATAGCTAGTCGACTTAATAATACCGATAGTCGATGAAATCATTTGACTGTCCCTCTTCAACAATTAACTTATTTTTATTTTCACTCTTTTTTTTTAATTATGCCTATCACCTACAACTTCTCTACAAGAATCAAGACATAATGTTTCATCAAAGACAACAAGGAAAAGACAAATTCCTAATGATATCTTAACCTTATTCTCTTTATATGCCTAATATGAACGACTATCACAACTACTGTACATATACATGCTTACCGTCATTTTTGAAAATTTCACCTTTAATTTAGCTTATATCCATCAATCATTCACATAGTTGTTCTAATTATGCCCGGCCTATTCACATAGCTATCATATGTATTTCCTTCTCTGAATTCTATCAATACACACGTTAGTATCTTTAGTTTCATACTCAAAGTTAAAGTGTGTATAGCTATGGAGGGGATCGCATTCTGTCAGTTTCGAAATATTTGTGTCTTTTGTGGTTCTAGTCCTAGAAAAGATGGAGAATATGTAAAAGCAGCACAAAATCTGGGTATGGTGCTGGCCAGGAGAAAAATTCATTTAGTCTATGGTGGAGGTAACCGTGGGTTAATGGGGTGTGTGTCTACAGCTGTACATGTAGGAGGATGTCAAGTGCTAAGTATTATTCCTACAGCTCTAGCTACATCCAACATCACAGGAAAGACAATTGGGAAAAAATTTAGGGTTGCTTCCATACATGAACGCATGGCTAGAATGATGAGCAATGCTGATGCCTTCATTGTCTTACCAGGGGGTTTTGGTACTTTAGAGGAGATTTTCCAAATAGTCTCTTGGGCATAATTAAATAGGCATCACAAACCGATAGGTTTGTTAAACGTTAACCACTTCTTTGATGGTCTATTGTATTTTCTTGATCATGCTGTGGAACAAAGGTTTATCCCACACTAAGCACGACGAATTCTCATCTCAGCTTCAAATGCTGAGGAGTTGATTGATGCTTTACAAGCATATGTTCATCTACCTGATCCAACTATGGCTCGAATAAATTGGACGACAGACAACAGCAGAAAGCGCAAATTGGACTTGGATCTTCATCTGTAACTATAGTAAGATGTGGACATTGCTGTATCACTTTTACTTTCTTAGGGTTATCTTGGATACCTTAGCCACATACCTTAAAAAAATTAATATTACTAAGTCAAAATTCGTATTTTGAGAACTTAGCATATAGCTGATACTCCCTTGGAGTTTGTAAAACTATCTTTAAATATTGCTTATGATCCTCTAAACTCTTGGAATATTCTAATATATCATCAATAAATATAATAACAACTTGATTCAGGGATGACTTAATTACTTATTCATTCAATCTATGAATGCAACTGGGGCATTTGTCAAACAAAATGACATAACTAAAAACTCATAGTGTCCATGCCGAATCTTGAAAGCTATTTTTGCAATATCCTCTTCTCTTATCCTTAATTGATGATATCTAAATATCAAATCAAGTCAATTTTTGAAAAATGTTAAGCACTTTGTAACTGGTCAAACAGATCATCTATACGAGATAATGGGTATTTATTCCACATTGTCACTTTATTCAACTGTCTATAATCTATGCATAGTCATAGTGATCCATCTTTCTTTTTCACAGATAGAATTGGAACACTCCAAGTAAAAGTACTAGGGCTTTTAAATCCCTTGTCTAACATGTCTTGTAACTATTTCTTTTTCAACTCTTTAAGTTCAGTGGGTGCCATTCTATATAGAAATATAGACACTTGTTAGGTTCCAGGAAATAAATTAATACCAAATTATATTTATCATTTCAGGGTAATCTTGGAAATTCTTCAAGAAATACATTAGAAAATTTTTTAACCACTGAAACTTGATTTACACTGGTATACTTTATATCAACATCTCTCACCACTACCAAATATTCTTGACACCTTTTTGTAATCACTTATGAGATATTAAAGCAGAGATTAGATTACTGGGTATCTCACTACGATTTCCTTGTATCAAAAAAGAAAATTCTCTAAGAATGTTGAATTTAATCACCTTAAAGTGACATTTCATAATGACATGACATAATGCCAACTAATCCATTCTCAATATCACATCAAAGTCTACCATTTCCAGACAACTGGGTACAACGGATATCACATTCAGAAACGATCATATTTAGCATTTGTCTCAATTCTTTAAATTCTTTAAGACGCATATCTCTTTCACTTTCAAGATGTAATTGATCCATAGATACCTCTTAAAATGTCACAATATTCAATCTATCTTATATTATAAACTTTAGCAACTTGGAATAGAAATGATTTTGAAACCCTATAGAATCCCTCAGCAGCACCTAAAGTATAAATATGTCTGGCTCATATTGATACTAAAGGTCCTACTAAAGAATCTTTTGCTCTGATAGCCACAGGGAAACACGTATACCATGAACTTATAATTTTCATAAACATGAATATTCCAATCCTTTATCAAGGAACCAGATACATATAGGTTTTCCCATACATATACCATATACAAATCAAGTCAATAAACATCATCCTACCTGTGGCGTTCAGAGCAACTCTAGAGTACATTTATATTACAATTTAAACACTGAAAGCCCAAACACAATTTAAGCTCACCACAGAAGTACGATACCTAGTCGATCAAGATGCTATAGAACCAAACTCTAGGTCTTTATCTGTAAAACATATAAATCACGTATAGTGAGTTTTACAACTAAGTGAGCAGATAATACCTCCTATGATCTTTTAGGTCAACATATGGATGTACTCTTTATTTTTAAACTTATCACATTGAAAATCACAATTAAGAGATACATCCATATGGGACCTGCATTTTAAAATAATCTCTGTTCAAATTCATATTCATATTCAATTCATAAGTAATGCTGTACGTACGATAATAAAATTATGGTATGCATCAATATAATTCATGTGGAAATATCTGGAGGATTCCATATCAAAACCACCATATCAGAGTTTGACCTCTTCTGTGCTTTGGTGGTATAGGATTTGCCTAAACTCAGCATCTTGCTGAGGTTTGCCCTACTACCATTCAAGAGAACATGCGAAGGGACTCTATATGGGTATTTCTCAAGCACACAGCAAGGGACTCAGATGGACAAAAATATTCATATCCTAAGTTTTATCTAACTTCTGAATCCATCTACGGTGTCAGATTTTCAATTAGAGGTCTCTAAGTAAGAGTTTCAGAGTTTACCTTTTTCTGATATTTTCTACTTGAGATCTACGGTGATTCAACGACTGATTTGAAAAATTGATCGGTCAAAACCGTAGTATTATCCGTCTTGAATCCAGTGGTACCCTTAGTTTTGAGATCGGAAGCCAATAGATACTCTAGATCTAGAGAGAAAATTGAAGGTTACTATTCACACTATTCACTCTCACTATTCATCCATTTTCAATTTTTCCGTTTCTGGTAGCCTCTGTCTCCTTGTCTCCCCTTTCCCTCTTTTATTATTATTATTTTATAATAACAATAATAATTTAATAATAGAATTTTTTTATATATATTCATGTAAATTCTGTTTTTCATCTTAAAACATTACAAAAATTTCTAAAAATTTACATTCTCATAAAAATTTAATTGAACTCTTAAATCATGATTTTTCTTGATAAAAATCGTAATAAAACAAATCTGAAAATAAAAATATTTATACATATTAAAAGAAAGAATATTTCTAAAAATGAAACAAAAGTTTATTAAAGGCTAATATACTTATTGGAAGCAAAACAATAATTACTTTAATTAAAAGTATACTTGCTTTTAGCAGAACATAATCATTTACAATAAAAGTATATTTTTTATCATAAAAAAATTATTATTTAAATATAAAAATTACAGGATATTACATTCTTCCCCCCTTAAGAAATTCGGTCCCCGAATTTGAAACCATCCTTTCACATGTAGGGAAAGAAAACAAGACATAATTCGGAGTTACCAACCTTATTACTTAAATAATTAGGGATATCTCATCTGTATGCCATCTGGTACTTCTCAGGTGGCTTCCTCACTTGAGTGGTTTTGTCATATAAACTTAACCATAGGGATTTCTTTTATCCATAAATTCTTCACTTGTCGATCACCAATAAACATTGATTGTACCCATCGTTAAGCCAAATTCTTGTCTAATTGAATTCCTTGGAATTAGGTAAAATAAGAAGAATCTAATAGGTACTTCCTTAGCATTGATGCAAGAAAAATTGTATTCACATTACTTAATCCTGATGGCAAAGCTAGGCAATGTATAACTATGCCTACTTTGTTCAAACTTTCAAAATAGTCTATATGCTAGAGCTTAACTTTTTCTTTCTTTCCAAATCTCATTACCTCTTTCATTGGTGAATCCTTCATGAATATTTGGTCACCAACTGATAATTTCTAGTGCTCAATATTCATGATCCTTATAGACTTTTGACCAGTATTGAGTTATTTGTATTTCTTTTCTAATCAATTCCACTTTATGCAAAATACTCAATAGGTTATATATATACATATAAGAAACTCTTAAACCATTTTATATCTCATTCCTTTATATCCTCAAGTTCGCATGCATATATCTATAAGTCGATATTAGGAAACACACACATAAAAGAACATATTCACGCCCATATTAGGTAACTATCTTTTCTTATTCTAGACTTCTCTTATATACAGACTTCTATCAAGTTATTTTTGGTTTTCAAATGTCAACATCATCCCATGAATATCATCATCTTAATCTATAATATATTTTTATCCTAAAATCCTTTAATCAATATGTTAAACATACGTAGCAATAAATTCACCATACCTTTTATAACGTTTATGTACCGTTGGCACATGTCTAACAATTCCACTTATCTTATCACAGTAACTCTATACCCTCTTATTAACACCAATAAATTCATTATCAAAAATTTCAATCATTTCTTCTATCATATCCAAAACCACCTCATTCTAGCTTATATCAATCCTGTTTTATTCATCCAATCATTTCGAGAAGATCTTTCCCAACAATTACTCATACATAAATTCTCAATTTCAACATACTTCACATTCTAGATAGTAGATTCGATTTAACATAGTATAAACTTTTAACACAAATATCTTGATCACTTACATTATTTTCGGACATGATTCTCAGAATCTTCTCCATATTTCTAAATTAAGAGTTCAAAGATTAATTTAAATCCTACTTCTCATATTTTCTTCCTCAAGAACTTCAACACCACTAATTTTCTTGATTACATTCGTCAAAACACCATAATGCCATCATCCGTCTATTCCTTTTAAAATTTTCATTACTTTAACCTACTAACCATTTGGACACCATAATAATTGAGTTTCAGAGAAAATAAATTAACTTTTCTTGTAATGACAGAAAAGAACTTTGCATTTAATGCCAAATATTAATGTAGGACAATACAATAGAAAATGTGGCATACATAATAGAGCATGGTGCCAAAATAGGAAGTTAGAAATTTGAACAAAGCAATAACATAAAATTAAAATCGGTGGCCGTAATTCTTGAAAATCTGTAAACAAAATCTAGTTGTTATTTCGACAAAAATCGATGGCCGTAAATTTTGAATATATGTGTCAAAATTTACTTTAAATCTGTTGGTATTCGGTGGAAAGATATCACATGAAAAAAGAAACATTTCTGAACTTATAAAAGTCTGTGAAAAATTAAAGAATACGTAGTTAACTGGTAGGATGCAGTTGATTGTTTCAAAATATATATAATCAATCAACTGTAAAATAACCAGGCCAAATTAAAATTTTTCCAAATAGCTAGTCGACTTAATAATACCCGATAGTCAACTGGCAAAAACATTGGAAAAATAAGAAAAATCATTTAATTATCCCTCTTCAATAATTATCTGGTTTGCATCTTCACTCTTTTGTTTTACAATGACGTCTATCATCTACAACTTTCCTACAAGAATCAAGACATTAATCTTTTATCAAGGACAACAAGAAAAAAGAAATTTTCTGGTGATATCTTAACCTTATTTTCCTTATATGCCTAATATGAGCGACTATCAAAACTACTGTACATATACATGCTTGCCATTATTTTTGAAAATTTTACCTTCAATTGAGCTGATATACATCAATCACTCACATAGTTGTTCTAATTATGCCTAGCCTATTCACATAGCTATCATATGTATGTCCTTCTCTGAATTCTATAAATACACACGTTAGTATCTTTATTTTCATACTCAAAGTTAAAGTGAGTACAGCTATGGAGGGAATCGCATTCCGTCAATTTCGAAATATTTGTATCTTTTGTGGTTCCAGTCCTGGAAAAGATGGAGAGTATGTGAAAGCTGCACAAAACCTGGGTATGGTACTGGCCAAGAGAAAAATTCATTTAGTCTATGGTGGAGGTAACCGTGGGTTAATGGGGTGTATGTCTACAGCTATACATGTAGGAGGATGTCAAGTTCTAGGTATTATTCCTACAGCTTTAGCTGCATCCAACATCATAGGAAAAACAATTGGGGAAGAATTTAGGGTTGTTTCCATGCATGAGCGCATGGCTAGAATGATGAGCAATGCTGATGCCTTCATTGCCTTACTAGGGGGTTTTGGTACTTTAGAAGAAAATTTTCAAATAGTCTCTTAGGCACAACTGAATATGCATCACAAACCGATAGGTTTATTAAATGTTAACAATTTCTTTGATGGTCTGTTGTCTTTTCTTGATTATGCTGTGGAACAAAGGTTTATCTCACGACGAATTCTTGTAACATCCCTAATTTCATTTCTTTTATTGATAAAAGCACATAAATATTTAATTAAGGAAATAAAATTTATTAGACAATATTTTAGATATCTAAGGAAATATAATCCTTAGAAATTCTTCACCTTATGTATATGCATAGAAAATGTTTCTAACATTAAGAGAACAAATAAAGAGGGAAAAACCTAATAGGAAAAAAATTAGAAATAACATACTAACGAGATGCAAAATTATTGGATAAGGAAGATAATTTTTTAGAAACAAGTAGAGGTCTTAAAATTTCAAGAATATTGGATTAGGGTAATTTTTCCTAATTCAAGAACTAGAGTTACTAAGTTTAAAATCTTTACCCATACATTGGGCTTTTACCTATGGACACTTCATATAGAGTTTTTCCACTTCACATAAGTTTCTAGCAAGCCCATTGGATAACCTAAGCAAGAAATAAAACATAGATTTGGACTAGGATATAGTAATTGGACCAATAGCCCAAAAATTATGAAAATGTGACAAAGCCCTCCAAGAAATGTAGAATTTTATCCAAAGCAAAGAAAATGGGTAGGAATAAGCCCAAATCCAAGAGGAAAAATAAAATAAAATAAATTAGGTGATGATATAATAATGTAATAATAATAAAGATTAGGTTACATGGCATTAAGACAAAAATTTAGCAAGTGGTGTGATTCTACATTCATAATTTTGGCAAGTGGCATGATAATACAAGGCTTAGGACAAAAACATCTATATTCTACACTCATAATTCTAGCAAGTGGTATGATAATACATGGCATTAGGACAAAACATTCCTATCCCACACAAATAATATCAACCAAATAATGGAGATTCAAGGGTTAGAAATTTGCCACCTAAAAAGGCAAACCTATCATACTTGTTTAAGACAAAAGAAAATGGAAATGAATCCCTAAATCAAAGGGACCTTGTCCCTTATCTTAAGAACATATCATCATAATTTTCAAAATACAAATCTCCTTTTCCTATGCATATCTTGACTAAGGAAGGGGAAGACAAGAACATAAGTTGTTTGTTTTCCAAAAATTCAACAAAGTGTATCCTAATTGTGATAAGGTACACCCATGATCATGAAAGGTGAATTATTTGATGGTCTATATAAGAAAACCCACCCTTACAACATTAGAATTTCGTCCAAGTGAGGGAGAGGAAAAATAGAAGCAAGGTAGAGTGAGGAAATGAGAGGAAGAAAGGAAGAAAGAGGAAGGAGAAGTCTAGGGGACTAAGTGCTCCAGGTAAGTTTAACAATATTTCTTTTTGAAGAAAATTTTTGAAACTTATAATATTTATATGAGATTTTGATCTTAGAACTTTGATGATTGGTCATGGATGTTGCTATGTCATGTTACATATTGATCTTGCATGTGATGTATGTTTGAATACTTAGGCTGGTATAGAAAGCTTTGCATAGGTATGGCTATGGAAGGCAAAATTTTAAGCTTATGTATTTTAATTTCTGTGAATTATCTGTATGGAATTAATATAAATGGTTAACATAAGAATTATAGCTATGTTTGTCACGGATTTTCAGCCACTGAAATCATTCAAATGGAAGTCCATATGAGGAAGATATGAGCCTATTAGTAGTCAAAGGTCGGAAAATGGTTCACCAGGGAAAAATATGTTAGGATACCTTCTGTATTTTAATTTTTGGGAATTATCTGTATGGAATTAAAATAAATGGTTAACATAAGAATTATAGCTATGTGTGTCATGGATTTTTAACCACTGGAATCATTTAATTTAGAGTTCATATGAGGTAGATATGTTCCGATTGGTAAAAAAAGGTCAAAAAATGGTTAATCAGGGAAGAATATGTTAGGATAGCTTTGGTGTTTTAATTTATGGGAAAATTATATAAAGAATTAAAATAAATGGTTAACATATGAATTATATATTTATGTGTCATGGATGTTTAGGCACTGGAATCACTTAATTTAGAATTTTTATGTGGGAGATATAGTCAGATTAGTAAGTAAAAGTTAGAACCTACCCGAGAAGAAATAATATTAAATTTAAGGGAGTAATAACACCATGATTTATTACTATTTTGCTGATTTTATTAACATTATACTTTTAGATAATTGTCTTAGATTTCCATAGACACCAATATCACCTCAATCGGAGTTAAAATGAGGGAGTTATGCTCTAATTAGTGAGCAAAGGTCACAGAACACGGCCAGGTCGTGTTCTGGGTGCTTCAAGCACGGGTTAGCCGTGTTCGGAGCTTTTTTTGAGTACATTTGAAGTATTTTTAAAGCATGGCCGTGTCCTGGAACATGGCCAGACCGTGTTGGAATCTGGTGAAACCTATTTTCAACATTTTTCTACCCTAGATGAACCTCTTTAACTATAGGGTAATAGTAAAAATCAAATTGGAGAAAAATGCTCTATAACTTTGTAAGAACATGCGTTAGAAATGATATAAATAAGAAGAACTTGACTAAAGGCCAAGCATAAAGAAAATGAAGATATGAAATTAATATTTAAAAAGAAGACGAATCTTATAAAAGAAAATAATAAATGACTAGTATATGCCATAGCCATTGCCATTGTATTAACTTCTTACCATCTTAAGTGTGAAATTCTGACATGGAAATATTTTACAAAGTGATATTTGAAATGGTTATGTTCATGGCATGATTGCCAATGATTTATGGTAATAGTTATATTTTGATGAACATACTTGTTTTTGAAAGCATATTTTTGGCTATCATTGTGAAAAGAAAAGAAATGAGAACGGTCACATGGCAATCCGTGTGATGCACCAGTAGGGGACGCCATACCAACGGTTATGATCATGTTAATGAGAAAAGAAAGAGAAAGTGGGCCATGTCGGACGGAGCGAGAAAAGCCCGTACCGGAGAGTAGAAAATACTCACCCTGACCGGGGTAGCTTGATATGAGAATAAATTGATAGTCATCATATGATATTCTGAAAATAGTTAATCCTGTCATACATGTTATTATTGTACGATTCTCATGTGTATAGATATAGTGCATTCATGTGACCAAAGTTATTTTCTGTAGTTTATACAGCTGAACATGACGTGATGAGCTATATTGATGATGATTTATTGTTGAACTTACTGGGATTTAATTCTCACTATATTTTCATATCATGTTTAGAAAATTAGTTATGCAGATTTTTCTATAGCTCTGGCTTTTAGTGCACGTTGGATCGAGTACTTTATGTTGGGCAGATCCCAAAAACAAATAAAATGTTTGTGGTCGAGTTGGCTTAAATCCCGGTGAAAGTGCAACTACCCGCACCTGTATCTCCGAAATTGGTCAACGAGAATAAATAAGATGTAGATTTTTATGTGTTTGATATGTTGTACGTATGTTTTGATTAATGACATGTATGTAAACTCTGTATTGTATAAATTAAATAAATGTTATATTGAGTTAAGTTGTAACAAGGTAATAACTTCATGGTATTTAAAAAAAATTGATACTTAAATGGAGTTGTTACAATTCTCATTTCGGCTTCAAATGCTGAGGAGTTGATTGATGCTTTACAAGTATATGTTCATGTACCTGATTCAACTATGGCTCAAATAGAATGGACAACGGACAACCACAGAAGGTGCAAGTTAGACTTAGATCTTCATCTATAACTATAGTAAGATATGGACATTGTTGTACCACTTTTACTTTCTCAGGATCAATTTGGATATCATCTTACTAGCCATATACCTTAAGGAAGTAACACTACTAAGTCAAAATTCGTATTTTGAGAACTTAGCATATAGCTGATACTCCATTGGAGTTTGTAAAACTATCTTTAAATATTGCTTATGATCCTCTGAACTTTTAGAATATTCTAGTATATCATCAATAAATATAATAACAACTTGATTCAGGGATGACTTAATTACTTATTCATTAAATCTATGAATGTAGCTGGGGCATTTGTCAAATCAAATGACATCACTAAAAACTCATAGTGTCCATGGTGAATCTTGAAAGCAATTTTTGCAATATCCTCTTCTCTTATCCTTAATTGATGATATCCAGATATCAAATCAAGTTAATTTTTGAAAAATTTTGAGCACTTTGTAACTGGTCAAACAGATCATCTATACGAGGTAATGGGTATTTATTCCACATTGTCACTTTATTCAACTATCTATAATCTATGCATAGTCATAGTGATCCATCTTTCTTTTTCACAGATAGATCTGGAGCACTCCAAGTAAAAGTACTAGAGCTTTTAAATCCCTTGTCTAACATGTCTTGTAACTATTTCTTTTTCAGTTCTTTAAGTTCAGTGGGTTCCATTTTATATGGAAATATAGACATTGGTTAGATTCCGAGAAATAAATCAATACCAAATTCTATTTATTTTTTTGGGGTAATCCTGGCAATTCCTTAGGAATTACATAAGAAAATTCTCTAACCACTGGAACTTGATTTACACTGGTATACTTTATATCAACATCTCTCAACATTTCCAAATATTCTTGACACTTGTTTTTTATAATCACTATGGGATGTTAAAGTAGAGATTAGATTATTGGATATCTCATTACGATCTCCTTGTATCAATAAGGAAATTCTCCAAGAATATTGAATTTAATCACCTTAAAGTGACATTTCAAAATGACATGACATAATGCCAACTAATCCATTCTCAATATCACATCAAAGTCTACCATATCTAGACAACCGAGTATAACGGATATCACATTCAAAAACCATCATATTTGGTATCTGTATCAATTCTTTAAATTCTTTAGGACACATATCCCTTTCACTTTCAAACTTTAATGTATCCATAGATATCTCTTAAGATGTCACAATATTCAATCTATCTTATAATAGAAACTTTAGCAACTTGGAATAGAAAGGAATTTGAAATCCTATAGAATCCCTCAGCAGCACCTGAAGTATAAATATGTCTAGCTTATATCGATACTAAAGGTTCTACTAAAGAATCATTTGCTCTGATAGCCAAAGGGAAACCTAATACTCTGATACCAACTTGTCACGCCCCTAATTTTAGGGCACGTGAAACACGTATACCATGAACATATATTTTCCATAAACATGAATATTTCAATCCTTTATCAAGGAAACATATACATATAGGTTTTCCCATACATATACCATATACAAATCAAGTCCATAAACATCAGAGTAACAGCAAAAGTAGGGATCTTGCCTGTGGCGTTCAAAACAACTCTAGAGTACAATTATATTACAATTTTAAACAATGAGAGCCAAGAAACAATTTAGGCTCACCACAGAAGTACGACACCTAGTCGATCAAGAAGCCGCAGGACCAAAGTCTGAGTCTTTATTTGAAAAATATATCAACCACGTGTAGTGAGTTTTACAACTCAGTAAGCAAATAATACCTCCTATGACCTCTCAGATCAACATATGGATGTACTCATTAGTTAAAATTTATAATATCAAAATTTATGGTTCAGAAGTACATCCATATAGGACCTGCATTTTCAAATCATCTCGATTCAAATTCATATTCATATTCAATTCATAAGTAATGCTGTAAGAACGATAATAAAATCATGGTATGCATCAACATAATTCTTATGAAATCATTTGGAGGATCCGACATCAGAACCACCTTATCAGAGTTTAACCCCTTCCGTACTTTGGTGGTATAAGATTTGCCTAAACTCAGCATCCCACTGAGGTTTGCCCTACTACCATTCAAGAGGACAAGTGAAGGGACTCTATATGGGTATTTCCCAAGCACACAGCAAGGGAAGGCAAATCAATCTCATATAATTGGTATCTCGCCCATATAGGAGGCATTCTGCTCTCCATCACATATCATCTCCCATGTGTTAGCCTTCACACAAGACTAGCACCACCCCCTGCTAGCTGAGGAATCAAGGTGCTCACTAGGGCTAACATCACCTGCTATTAGCAGACAGTGTTTCCAATAAGATTCCTCTATAAAACTATAATCTCATATATTCCAGATTAATCAAAACAAAGGTACTATTATAATACAGCATTTTCATTCTCAGTATATTCCTTTGTCAAAACTTTCCAATCAGGGGAATCACGTATACATGCCCATATCACTGTATAAATCAATATCATATGCACATATGCCATATAACCTAGTATAAAATTCTAAATATAATACAGACTTTCAGTCTCAATACAGATTCATCTATCATAAATTCCCCATTCAGGGTTTATCACATGTACATGCTCTTTCTCGAGGCAATCATATAGCTTTAAAAATAATGCCACATGCATAAATATTCACTTTATCATTTAATGAGAAATACATTTGAAATCAAATACATCGTGTGCTTAGAAATCCTTTTTCAAGACTATACTATTTTTGAACCATATTTCAAATTGTAAATAATACAAATAATTTTAATGCATTTCAGAATCATATAAAAGTGAAAATATCTCATAAACATATTCAAATACACGTTCAAATATAAAGAAGAGTATAGGGCAAGCCATAGGAAGAATCATCTACTCACAGGGTAAGGGCTCCAGATTGGACAGCCTCAAATTATACTTTTCCAATCTACATTTGACTAAACAAACTTCAAAAATGTGTCCGGAGGATCCAAAAATCAAGAAAATAACTATGGAAATTTTTTCACTGTTCATCGCCGAAAAATACTATTCATCACCGAAAAAATACTATTCACCCACCGAAAATCACTATTCATGACAAATAAAAAGCTGTTAGATAGCCAAAAATATTCATATCTTAAGGTTTATCTAGCTTCTGAATCCATCTACGGTGTCAGATTTTCAATTAGAGGTCTCTAAGTAAGAGTTTCAGAGTTTACCTTTTTCTTAGATTTTCTACTTCAGATCTACAGTGATTCAACGGCTGATTTGAAAAATTGATCAGTCAAAACCATAGTATTCTCTGTCCTGAATCCATTGGTACCTTTAGTTTTGAGATCAGAAGCCAATTGATACTCTAAATCTAGAGAGAAAATTGAAGGTTACTATTCACACTATTCACTCTCACTATTCATCCGTTTTCAGTTTTTCCGATTCTGGTGCCTCCGTCTCCTTATCTCCCCCTTCCCCTTTTTATTATTATTTTTATAATAATAATAATTTAATAATTGAATAATAGGATTTATATATATATATATATATTCATGTAAATTCCATTTTTCATCCTAAAACATTCCAAAAATTTCTAAAGATTTATATTCTCATAAAACTTTAGTTGAACTCTTAAATCATGATTTTTCTTGATAAAAATCGTAATTAAAAAAATCTCAAAATAAAAATCTTTATACATATTAAAAGAAAGAATATTTCTAAAAATAAAAAAAAAATTTAAAGGCTAATATACTTATTGGAAGCAAAACAATAATTACTTTAATTAAAATTATACTTACTTTTAGCATAACATAATCATTTACAATAAAATTATATTTTTTATCGTAAAACATTATTATTTAAAAATAAAAATTACAGGATATTACATAAAGAGTAATAACTTGACTGCCTCACGCCACTCATGTGGATACTGATCCCTTTCAAGCCACAGTGGTTGGGTGAAAGGTTACAAGTGTGGTAGTGATTTCATCATGGCTTGAATTTTGCGACTCTTTAAGATTAAGGTTTTCATGGATGGATTGCAAAGCATCTTCTATGTATATGTAATAGCAGTTATTAGAATTTAGGGGGAGAATAGTTACTATAAATATATATAGGAAGGGGGTAGCTTCATTGGGAAGGATTTGGGTGAGGTCAGTTTTAATGAGAAATATGAAGTGGGTGTGATATTTTGGTGGCACCAACAACGTCCTCTTTGTCTCTCGTTGGTTCTACAAGGCGGATATTGGAGCAGCTCGTGAAATCTATGCTACTCAATGATTTTTTTTAATAATATTTACAACAATTATATTCATTATATATATTCTATAAATTATTTTTTGATCAAATATAGAATGTAAAAAATATTATCTTTGACAAAAAAAAGAATAAAATTTATAAAATAATACTAGTGGCTTGAACAATTGCTTGTTAATTATATTTTTATTTTTATATCCAAAATAAAAATAGTTTGATCAAATAACAGTCAATAATTCTAAATTTTAATTTTCCTTTTAAAAAATAAAAAATTGTAATTAAATTTAAAATTTAAAATGATCACTCATTAATTTTAAAAAATAAAAACCGATTTCAAAATTAAAAAAATAATTATAATTTCACTAAAGGCACCAAAAAGGCCAAAACTCTTTAAATACAAGTATAATAGTATAAATGAATGCTAGCTAAATTTTGAGGTTTTTCTGTGAAAGAAAAGTTAATTATGTATGTCAAGAGTAAAAACACTTGAGAATGAAGCCGAAATTAGGTGAAGATGATTTTGCAACATTTTGCTCAAAAGAGATTTTCCAAACTAGTTGATAACAACCTTCAAAACAAGAACTAAAAACCTCCTTTTAAAACTCAAATGCTTTTGTAAATAAATTGATGAGTTTGCTCACTACAAGAAACACAGAATTTAGCGGCGGTTTTTAAGTGGATATAGTGACCATTTTAACCGTTGCTAAGGCATTTAATGACGGTCATAAAACCGTTGTGAATTCATGAGCATCGCGACAGTTTTAGTCAACCATGAGAACAACGTCGTTATGTTAGGTTCTAACGACGGTTACAAAACCGTCGTTAAACTGAGAATTTTTTTTTAACTTTTTATTTTTTATCAATTATAGGTGGAAATTAATTTATTTTTTAAAACAAAATTTTCTTTTCAATTTAAAATTTAAAATTTTTTATTATTCATAAAAACTAATTCCGATTCAATTTTTTATTATTAAACCATCATGCATAAAAATTAATTTATATTTTTAATATTCAGCAAATTAATTTAGATAAATTTTTATCTATTATATAATAATTAAGCATGCGAATTACTTAATAATTTAAAAAATTATTTGAAAATTTATTGATTTTTAACTACATCTTAGATATACGTAAATTATTGAATTATAATGAATATATATATATATATATATATATATATATATATATATATATATATATATATATATATATAAATAAAAAATATGTACACAAAAATTAATAGTCACGAGCATAACAAAATTACATATATAGACTATATTAACTAAATCATGTTCCCGGACCCTGCAGATGCTAATCACGCTGATGTCCACTGCCACGGTCACTAGGGTCCTGAAAAATAATTTTTTTTTGTTATAACTTTTAGCATTTTCAAAGTAAACAAAATTATACCAACAGTTTTTATGTATTCAAAAATTACTCTGAGCTCAGGACTGTGAAGTCCTGCTATCTCAGGTGACAGCTAACCCTGAAATTTTTGTAGCAGGAACATCATAGTAGCCTCCACTTGTCCCTGCCGTGTTGCGAGCTCAGCGTCTCATTGCTACTGCTCAACGTCCCGCTTATATATAACAGCTTTTAGATGCTCCACCTCAGCTTGTAACTCGTGGTATGACGGCCTAGATTGTGAGTTTGACCCAGCCAAGCCACGATCGAAGACTTGAGTTGGAAAAACACCCAACCAAAATCTTCGAACGCGACTGGAGTGCTCCCTAGTAGCAAGAGCTCTTGTAAGTGAATGAATCATCGATAACTCTTGGGACGAGCTGTCCTCCTGCTAGATCGAAGTAATTTTTTCCTACAAAATTCAATAACAGACAATTAATAATATTAAACATTATCTAAAAATCAAATAATTACCCACATACGGTTGATAAAATTTTATTACTTACCGCAATAGCCCGAGCTTCATCGTTGATGTATAATCCGTCAGCGCTTTTATGAGCTACCGTCCATACATCACCGCGAGTCACCGGACCGCCAAGATCAGCCTCCTAAAATTTAAATTAATTAATCAATTTATGATTATTAAATTATAGTCTTCTTAACATTTTAAAAAATATATTTATAGATTTAAACTTACTATCTCCACCTTTTTACACACAAGGCTCTTGGATCCAGTGGTGTGTGGCATTGTCAGACGTCTTCTGTTCTGTTTGTTCTTCGCAGCCACATCCTAATTAACCACATAGAGAAATTAATTAGTCATAATATTTAAAAGTTAAATTTTATAAATATATTAATATACACAATTTACCCTAAACTTCGCGTTAAGACGATAGTCTATGAAAGTTACCCACTGATAAGGTGGGATGCTTGTTAGGACTTCACTCCGTAACTAATCTCTGGTTTTCATACCATCATACGCCAGCCGGAATAAATTATACCATGCAGCTCTCCATATCGCTCCTAGCGACTGCATGATCATATTTTTGTGTAGACCCGTCACATTAAAATGTGTCTACAAACGAAAGTAAAACATTAGTTACACATAAATTATACATAAATAATAAATAAATATAATTAGTTATAAAAGATATAAGTTTTCATACCTGCATGTTGTTTACGAAGACATTCATCTTAGACTGTTAAGAAATGCTCCTCCAGTCCTTGTAGGAGATCGGGAATAACCGAAAGTTATTCTCGATGGTGTCAAGAAAGACATAAAGCAAACCATCATTGTCTTCGATAGGTTGGTGATTGTCATTGAACTGAACAACCACCTTTGACCCCTGAGGTAAAGCCCATATGTTGTGGACAGTCAACTTCACCAAGAAAGACAAATTGGAATACTTCTCACACTCTTCATAGAGTAGTTGTTGACCATCTTTCAGTAACTCATAAAAATCTTAGACACTATCATCCATCATTTCTGCTGACTGTGGAACAGGCATATCTACTGTAACATCCTTTTTTTTTATAATTATTATACAATATTGAGTTCACATACACGTCATTAACCAAAACGTACATGCAACATATCAAAGACATAGATATTTACATATTGTTTATTTTGGTTGACCAATTCCGGAGATACAGATGCGGGTGGGTGCACCTTCACCAGGATCTGTGCCAACTCGCTCACAAACATTTTATTTAGGATCTGCCCATCATAGAATAACTCGATCCAACGTGCACTAAAAGCTAGAGCTATAGAAAATCTGCATAACTAATTTTTTGAACATGATATGGAAATATAGTGAGAATTAAATCCCAGTAAGTTCAACAATAAATCATCATCAATAAAGTTCATCACGTCATGTTCAGCTGTATAAACTACAAAAAATATCTTTGATCACATGAATGCATTATATCTACGCACATAAGAATCATACTGTAATGATATGTATGACATGATTAACTATTTTCAAAATATCATATGATGGCCAACAACTTATTCTCATTTCAAGCTACCCCGGTCAGGGTGAGTATCCTCTACTCTCCGGTACGGGCTTTTCTCGCTTCGTCCGACATGGCCCACTTTCTCTTTCTTTTCTCATTAACATGATCATAACCGTTGGTAGGGCGTCCCCTACTGATGCACCACACGGATTGCCATGTGACCGTGCTCATTTCTTTTCTTTTCACAATGATAGCCAAAAATATGCTTTCAATAACAAGTATGTTCATCAAAATATAATTATTACCATAAATCATTGGTAATCATGCCATGAACATAACCATTTCAAATATCACTTTATAAAATATTTCCATGTCAGAATTTCACACTTAAGATGGAAAGAAGTTCATACAATGACAATGGCTATGGCTATACTAGTCATTTATTAAGATTCATCTTCTTTTTTAAATACTAATTTTATTTCTTTATTTTCTTGATGCAGGTTTTCATCCTATCTAACATTCTCTTACAAATCAGAGCATAACTCCCTCAATTTAACTCTGATGTAGGTGATCTTGGTGTCCATTTCAAGATAAAACAATTATATAAAACTATTATGTTGAACATTGTAGCGAAATATTAAGCAATCAAGGTGATATTACTCCCTAAATGTATAGGTTATTTCTTCTCGGATAGGTTCTGACCTCTACCTACTAATCAGACCATATCTACCACATATGGACTCCAAATTGAGTAATTCCAGTGGCTAAAAATCCGAGAAACACATATCTATAATTCTTATGTTAACCATTTATTTTACTACCATACAAATAATTCCTAAAAATTAAAATACAAAAGCTGTCCTAACATATTCTTCCCTGATGAACCATTTTTTGACCTTTGGCTACTAATTAGCTCATATCTTCCTCATATGGACTCCAAATTGAATGATTCCAGTGGTTAAAAATCCATGACACATATAGCTATAATTCGTATGTTAACCATGTATTTTAATTCCATACAGATAATTCCCAGAAATTAAAATACAGAAGCTATCCTAACATAATCTTCCCTGATGAACCATTTTCTGACCTTTGACTATTAATCTGCTCATATCTTCCTCATATGGACTCTAAATTGAATGATTCCACTGGCTAAAAATCCATGACACACATAGCTATAATTAGTATGTTAACCATTTATTTTATTTCCATACAGATAATTTCCAAAAATTAAAATACAGAAGCTGTCCTAACATAATCTTCTCTGATGAACCAATTTTTGACCTTTGACTACTAATCAGCTCATATCTTCTTCATATGGACTCCAA
Organism: Gleditsia sinensis; assembly: GCA_037074535.1. Lineage (NCBI taxonomy): Eukaryota > Viridiplantae > Streptophyta > Magnoliopsida > Fabales > Fabaceae > Gleditsia > Gleditsia sinensis. The sequence continues at coordinate 14,598,932 of CM073465.1, forward strand.
ATTGAATGATTCCAGTGGCTACAAATCCGTGACACATATATATTTATGTTAACCATTTATTTTAATTCTCTACAGATAATTCTCAGAAATTAAAACACAGAAGCTATCCTAACATATTCTTCCCTGATGAACCATTTTCTGACCTTCGCTTACTAATCGGACCATATCTACCACATATGGACTCCAAATTGAATGATTCTAGTGGCTAAAAATCCATGACACACATAGCTATAATTTGTATGTTAACTATTTATTTAAATTCCTTATAGATTGTTCCCAGAAATTAAAATACCGAAGCTTAAAATTCTGCCACCCATAGCCATACCCATGCAGAACTATCTACACCAACCTAAGTATTCAAACATACATCACATGCAAGATCAATATGTAACATGATATAGCAACATCATGACCAATCATAAAAGTTCTAAGATCAAAATCTCATATAAATATTATAAGTTTCAAAAGTTTTCTTCAAAAAGAAATATTGTTAAACTTACCTGCAGCACTTAGTCTCCTAGACTTCTCCTTCCTCTTTCTTCCTTTCTTCCTCTCCTTTCCTCACTCTACCTTGCTTATATTTTTTCTTCTCCCTCACTTGGACGAAATTCTAATGTTGTAAGGGTGGGTTTCCTTATATAGACCACCAAATAATTCACCTTTCATGATCATGGGTCTACCTTATCACAATTAGGATACACTTTGTTGAATTTTTGGAAAATAAACAACCTATGTTCTTGTCTTCCTCTTCCTTAGTCAAGATATGCATAGAAAAAGGAGATTTGTATTTTGAAAATTATGATAATATGTTCTTAAGATATGGGACAAGGTCCCTTTGATTTAGGGATTCATTTACTTTTTCTTTTGTCTTAATCAATTATGATAGGTTGCCTTTTTAAGTGGCAAATTTCTAACCCTTCAATCTCCATTATTTGGTTGAAATTATTTATGTGGGATAAAGATGTTTTGTCTTAATGCTATGTCTTATCATACCACTTGCTAAAATTATGAGTGTAGGATATAGATGTTTTTATTCTAAAGCCTTGTATTATTATGCCACTTGCCAAAATGATGAATGTAGAATCACACCACTTGCTAAATTTTTGTCTTAATGCCATGTCACCTAATCTTGATTACACCATTATTTCATCACTTTAATTTATTTTTATTTTTATTTTTCCTCTTGGGTTTGGGCTCATTCTTGCCCATTTTCTTTACTTTGGTTAAAATTCTACCTTTCATAATGGGTTTGGTCACATTTTCCTGATTTTTGGGCTACCGGTCCAATTTCTATATCCTAGTCCAAGTCTATGTTTTATTTCTTCCTTGGGCTATCCTATTGGCTTGCTAAAAATTCATGTGAAGTAGAAAAACTCTATATGAAGTGTCTATAGGTTAAAGCCCAATTACGGGTGGAGATACTAAACTTAGTAATTAAGACAAATTACCCTAATCTGATCTTCTTGAAATTTTAAGACCTTTACTTACTTCACAAAAATTTATCTTTCTTTACCTAAGAATTTCACCTTTCTTTAGCATGTTTATTTCTAATATTTTCTCTTAGGTTTTCTTTCTTTATCTATTCCATTAATATTAGAACATTTCTATGCATATATGTAAGGTGAAGAATTTCTAAGAAAAATATCTAAAAATTACAGGATGTTACATCTACAGAATCGATGCTCTTATTTTCGGGGTGAACCCCGAATGCATCACGAACTATGTCCTGAACAGGGTCATCTCGAACATTGGGTTCTGCGACCTCAATTGGCATTATAGCATGTCCTACAGCAGGATCTTCTGTAATCATTTCTCCGTGCAAATTCCAGAAATTGTATCCCTCCGGAAATGGTTTAACGACCAAGTGTTGGCGCACAACCTCGATGAGTTGCCATTTCTTGAATCTACACTTTGGGCATGGGCATATTATTCTACCTTCGACACCAGAGTTGGCATTTGCGAATTCCAAAAATCTGTCTAAACCATTCAGGTACCCTAGACTTCGCGTCAAGGCGATAGTCTATAAAAATTGCCCACTGATCAGGTGGGATGCCTTTTGGGACTTCACTCTGTAACTGATATCTGGTCTTCATACCATCATACGCTGGTCAGAATAAATTAGACCGTGCAGCTCTCCACTTCGCTCCTAGAGACTGCATGATCAGTTTTTGTGTAGACCCGTCACATTAAAATGTGTCTGCAAACGAAAGTAAAAAATTAGTTACACATAAATTGCACATAAATAATAAATAAATATAATTAGTTATAAAAGATATAAGTTTTCATACCTAAACGTTGTTTATGAAGACATTCGTTTTAGACTGCTAAGAAATGCTCCTTCAGTCCGTGTAGGAGATCGGGAATAACCAAAAGTTATCCTCGATGGTGCCGAGAAAGACATCGAGCAAACCACCACTGTTTCCGATAGTTTGGTGGTTGTCGTTGAACTGGACAACCACCTTTGATCCCTGAGGTAGGGCCCATACGTCGTGGACAGTCAACTTCACCAAGAAAGACAATTTGGAATACTTCTCACACCCTTCATAGAGTAGTTGTTGACCATCTTTCAGTAACTCATAAAAATCTTTTACACTATCATCCATCCTTTTTGCTGACTGTGGAACAGACATATCTACATAATCGATGCTCTTATTTTCAAGGTGAACCCCGAATGCATAACGGACTATGTCCTGCACAGGGTTATCTCAAACAATGGGTTCTGCGACCTCAATTGACATTATAGCATGTCTTGCAGCAGGATCTTCTGTAATCGTTTCTCTATGCAAACTCCAGAAATGGTTTAACTATCAAGTGTTGGCGCACGACCTCGATGAGTTGCCATTTCTTGAATATACACTTTGGGTATGGGCATATTATTCTACCTTCGACACCAGAGTTGACATTTGCAAATTTCAAAAATTCGTCTAAACTATTCATGTACACTATTGATTGTTGAGGTTTATTGATTCAAGATTTATCCATATCTGAAATAATTATGAATTTAGATAACAATTAACCTAAATAACTCTTACTCTAAACTGAAAACATGACTATTTTGCATGGGAAGGCATTTGCAATTGATTGTACATAAAACACAACACATTTTGAAGAGGTTTAAAATGCTTTACGTGTAAAAAATATTTAGCAAACTTTATGATCATTGACATTCAATGAAGCACCAAATAAAGAATCCTCGTCATTGGTTCGATATAAATAAAGAATCATGATCTTAAAGAGTTTAAGAGAGATATTGAAGAGATAGTTAAAAATAGAGAAATAAGATACCTACTTGATCTTAAGAAGCTTATGATGCAAACTTAGATGCATAAAAGTTATAGATTTCATTGACAAGACTTGTCGCACCTTATGAAAGTGGGATAAATGATGCCCTTGGCTTACATAATATGAAATAAAACACTTGACAAATCTCTATGAATCCAAAAAGGAAAATTCTAACTTCTGAAACAGTGCCATTGAGAAAGTTTTTGGTCATGTGCCAATTTTATTTCATTCTCCTAATATCATTAATTTAAATGATGAGTTTCATGATCAAATTTGATAGATCATGTCGTATTGGCAAGGACAAACACTAGCAGTAAAAGATTGAATTATGATTTTATATCTGCCGCTACGATTTCAATTATAATATTTACATGGTAAAATTTTTAACGAATTCAAATAAGGAATTGAAATTTCAATTCCCTATCTGAAAAAGTAATAGCCGTGGCCTATATAAGGGCCATATATTCAAGGATAGTTCTACTCAATTACACCTAAGATATTGCTAGTTAATAAAGAATCTAGTGTAAAAACATAGCGCATTAAAACTGACTTCACTATTATTTTCTATTAAATTTATGTTATTATATATATTTGTTTTCATTTTTTAAAAACTACGTGTATTTTTAAATTAGTGTTTTAATTTTTTTAAAACAATTTCTAATAGTAATTCCGTCTATTTACTAACATTTATTATTTTACCTCATCACCTGCGCAAATATTTTAATATTTTAGAATCAACTGTACTTAAAATTTACTATTACTAATTTATGTATATTATTTAAACACGTATCAATATAATAGCTATTTTTGATTTATCTGCATCAATTTTAATTATATTTTTTTAACACTAAATAACTTATATTTAAAACTGCATTCACTATCATTTTATACTAAATTTATATTATTATATACATTTGTTAAACTTATATTAAAATATACGTATATTTTTAAAGTAGTGTCACAGTTTTTTTAAAATTATTTTTAATACTCACTCTGTCTATTTATTAAAATTTATTATTTTACCTGATCAACTACACTTCAATTTCTCTACTAAATTTATGTTATTATATATATTTGTTTTCATTTTTAAAACCTACTTGTATTTTTTATTAACAAATTTTATTTTTAACTATGTGTATTTAATAATTTTATTATATTATTCCATCAACCCCGCCTCAAGATCTCTATTTTTAATTTTTATAAATTCTTTCTAATATTAATTACATATATTTTACTTCAAAAATAATTAAATCCAATATTTCAGCATTACTAAAAAAAATTGCCTCCTACATATTTTCAACGGATATAATATATTATAATATTAAACATCATAAACATTAAAAAAGTAACATAAATTTTAAAATTTATTCATACATGTACATCACAATGTAAACTATATTTTTTTAAATAAATATGAAGTACATAAAATATTTATTATTATCGCATTTTAATATACAATATTTTGAAATAAATTTATTTAAAATAAAAATAATTAGATTGCATACCTTCAAAGTGATTCTAAATAAATAACGCACAAAAGTCGGAGTGTTGCTACAAGATTTTCACAAAAGCAAACAAAAATTAATATAGCAAAATATTTTGAACATACAATATTTTAAAAAAATAGTCAAATATAATTATATCATTATATGACATAGCTTGAGTAAGATAAAAACAACTCGCAAAGTACACCAAAATACCACAACTCGCAAAGCACACCTAAATACCCCAACTCGTAAAGCACACTCAAGTACCTCAATTGATGTATTTTATACAAAAAAAAAATTGTAATTTAAAGTATTCGTAATGAAAGTAACCGTCGTCAAACTCATATAACGACGGTTTTAATGAAAACCATCGTTATAAATAGGTTTCGCGACGGTTTTCCTACAACCGTCGTTAAACAAAACATATCTCAAGTAACGGTTCGAATTATGAATGTTACATATCCACGACGGTTTCAGATAAACTGTCATTACTTAATGACGTTCTGTTTAAAACCGTTGTTATGCAACGACGGTTAAATTAAACAGCCGTTAAATAACGACAGTTTATCTGAAACCGTCATTACTTTACGACGGTCTTGTCAAAACCGTCCTAAAACTTCACCATTTTCAAAAAAATCTAAAATCCGTGACATATTACGACGATTAGAACTACACTGTCTCTACATAACGACAATTTTTCTTTAACTGTCGTTAAACTTACAATTTTTACGACGGATTGAAAACTGTCGTTAAACCTAGATTTAGCGACGGTTTTGATTGACCATCGTTAGTTGTCCGTTCTCATGCCGCGCATTTCTTGTAGTGACTTGCTTTAGATTAGTGAATATGTCTTATAGAAAAACTTTGGTAAATTGGAAAGGTGTAAAAACAAAGGTTGTTCTTTTATTAGAAGTTTGCTCAAATTGATAAAGAAGTTAAGAAAACATAAATTAAATTAGTTGAAAGAAAGTTTCCCAATTCAAAAATAAGAAAACCAAATTGTAGAAAGGTAAATCAATAAACACCAATATTATAGAAGTTCAAATAAAAAAATGAATCCTACATCCTCTTCTCAGTCACAAAAAGCAAGATAATTTTATTATAGATGGCAATCACCATACAACCAAGGCAAGCTCATAGCTTTTGCACCTTCTGAACAAAGGCAAAATTACAACACTAAATTTTTCTCAAGCTACCCTCAACTAGCTCACATACGCAAGAAAATCGACCAAGGCTTTTATAACCTAATCATAAAGTAACTTTACTCTCCCGGCCCTAAATTTTTCAGCACCTTGCAAACTCACTAAACATTAAGTCTCACTCAAGATCTTACCAAATACAAGACGATGGAAATATTTGCTCTCAAAGAGCCTTTAAGTGCAATGACTCCTAATGAGTAAATGTGCCAATAATAAAATATCTGCGTATAAGAAGAAATATAGTGTAAATACCTCTCTTAATTCTTCTGTCTTCTTACCCTTCAACACACCCTTGGATGGCAATATATAGACATAGAATTTGACTGTTAAGAGATGTTTTGACCTCCATGCAAATCATCTACAGTACAAGTATCTCACCATCCTTCAATCTCTCTTTTGCCTCTATATATATATATATATATATATATATATTGCCAAATCCATATATGCATATTTAACATGGTGACTTTGAGCATATATATGGATCACTTTGTTCTCTTTGGTCCAATAAGTTTTTTATTTATCAATAAATATCTTTTTAATTCCTCAGTTTTCAACAGGTCAATAACTACCAGCCACTCTTTCACTAAGCATAACCACTCTAGATTAGGGATAATTTTTCATAGTTAATTAAACGGATAATTAATTGGTATCTTTGTTTGTCTCATGATTAGTTTGTATTTTTTAAAATAAATATAAAATAAACAGAAAAGCACGCCAAGTCACTAGTTCTTACAATGAATGTGTAAACTCAAATCAGATATATAAGAAAGTTTCGTAGAGTATTATGTAATTAATAATTTTTTGTTACAGTCAATACAGAGCTTTTGTGTGTGTGTGTGGCCATTTCAAGGTTCTTGAATCCCAGAAAATTTTACTTTGCAAGTAATAAATCAATGTTTTAAAAATGGAACTGATTATTGAACAAGTAAAAAGAACAATTCATAGTTTACTAATTCACCTATAATTGAACAGATAGTTAAAATAAATTATATTTTTAAGTTTATATATTATAATATAATATACAACAAATATGACATATGAAAATAAATTTACGTAGTAATTTAAGTTTAAAATAAATAATAATACAAATAATATTTTAGAATGTTTGTACAAGACTGTTGATTAAATATATTGTATTAATTTGGTTTTAAAAAATATTTATTGATAAATAACGCATTTTATTTAAATATATAATGATATATTATCTAGTTTATATATATTTAACGACAAGCGATGCATGGTGGAAAGCGTAATGCCATTTCAACCACAGTGCCTGAGCTCGCATCTCCTTGTAAACAATTTTGGAAAATTATCAACAGCGACTGAGTGGCTCACCAACATTAGGTCCGGTTCAATAGTCCATGACCAGGCTAGTTTTCAGTTGAACCGGTCGATTCGGTCTATTCTGATACAATGGATAAGTCTAAAATAGGAAAGCCCGGAAAGATCAAGACAGACAAATTAAACTTGGAAAAGAATTGTCTTATTCAAGAAAGATAAAGAAAAAACTCCAGAATTGGAAATTGCCCACACAAAGAACGATGTCATTTTCTCTCTCTTACTCTCTTATTTACAGGCTATTAACATCTTTGATTAAGATAACAGGTTGCTGTTACCCAATCAGTTATACTTCAATCCCCTAACCAATTAACTAATAGTAGCTGTCAAAAGGCTAGCATACTCTAACTTTCACTAACCTTCTATTATCCTCATGTTTTTTTGGCTTCCGATGAATAAACCAGCCTGGTAGCTTCCCATTCCTACTCAAATACGGATGTCACTGGACTTTCCTTTCTTGATAGTTGTTTTCCTTCTAAGCATAGTAACCAAGGCAAATAATTTACATTTCCTTAGTTGTGATCCACATAAATATAGACATTAAAAGGGAGAAAGTTTAAGAATTTATGATAGCCCAATAAAAGGTTTGGCCAACTACAGAATCCCCTTCATAAGTTTCCCAATAAAAGCTTCGAATACTTATTTAGCGCACATAGAAATACCATTAGCTCCTCCCCTTTGGTGTTGTTCCTGTTTTTCTAAAACCTACATGCCATATCAGCCTAAGTCAAACAAGATAATCTCAAACTTCTAGTAAGGTAAGACCAAAAAATGTGATGAACTGAAGAAATTACCGCTGCTCTGTTTTGCAGAAGGAATAAACCAATAACAATGGTCACCTAGGTCTAGCCAAAAATTTACTATCAGGCAAGGGGTACATTAAGTTTATGCGAGAGTTATGGAGTTATCAGAAATAATCCTTTATTATCACTTGAATACATTAAAATAATGTTGAATCATTAGCAATACCTTAAGGTGTATATTAAGGAGATAAATAGCCAAGAATGACAGTTTAAGTTGCAGAAAGGATTGAAATTTGTCTCAATCAAAAGTTCAAGAAGCATCTGTTAGGAATGCCTTATCAGCCAAGAGATGGGTGAATTGGGTGCATCTGTAAAAATAAACATCTATTCAAAGAAGGAATACTTTGAAAAACTTTTTAGCTTTTACAAACATTAGAAGCTGTGAAGGTTTCGAAATAGCCAAGAAAAACTTAGAAAGGTTTTAAACAGAGCAGACAAGATGAACAGCCTTATAATGAATTCAAAGAATGAAGAACTTGTAAATAAATATGCAAGTAATTAAGAGAAGGAATAAAGGAAAATCAAACACAGAATTTATTTTAGTTCAGCTTAAACCTAGCCTATATACAGTCCTCAAATTTCAACTTGATATTTTTCACTTATATTTATAAGTTCCACAAAAGGAAAGTTACGAGTCACTACACTTCTCAACACAAGTTGGTAACAAGGGCCTCTTCCCTTAGAAAAGGATTACCTCTAATCCCAGACTTCAAGGGAACTCTTCCCTTGATTACAAATGAGGATCACCTAGAAGGCTTTAGAAGACAAATGAGCTCAAGATTGAATAATCACAAGTTAGAAGCAGATAATTGGTGAATAATAGCTTTAGAAACTCTCTTAATTTATAGATTTTCTCTCAAAATAGCCGTTAGAATAAGAGACAATTTGTACAAAACTAACCATATTTCTTTTCAGAATCATTTTTGTACCTACAGCAGTCGACTGTTGCCTAGACAACATCAAAAAATAGTAGAAAATCTCATTGAACGGAGTTTCCTTCTCACAAACAAAGGTTAACAGTAGACTGATGTGGTCAAACCAATAGACTGTTGGTCTCTAAAATCTTAATTGCAGTGAAGCCGAGGCTAACAGTTGACTGTTGGCCTCAGTTTAACAAAAAATATTAGAGCTCAAGTGTCCTCAGTCCTTTCACATTTCATAATCCAGTTCTAACGCCTTAATGGTCATAAACTTGAAAGGTTTGTTCTGCCTTTTGACTTGCATCAAATCCCTGGAAAGTCATCTATTTGTTTGTTATCATTGAAACTTAGATAAATTCATCAAAGGGTCAACAAAACTTATTATAATAGTGATGCAAGGAATTGAATATGGGTATATGGCATCGTACTTGTTTCAGCTAGTGCAATATCTTGGTGGCAAATTGGTGAAGGAAGACTTTAACTCCTGTCATCCAATACTTCTGGTGAAATTGAAATCTCAATATGCTTATACATAAAACTTCCACTTCCCCACCCCGCCATTCCCTCACTTAACCAAAAACTAAAACAAACATTAAAAAGAAAAAAGGACAATCATTAAGTAATATGATATAGTAGTTAAGACAACAATCCTACTTTAACAAAAAATTTAGACTATAAAAATGAGTATACTTCAAAATCAACTCAGAAAGTAAGTGGCAACAATCAAATTAGACAAATGATTTTAACGAGAAATCTATACTTAAATTGTAATAATCTTATTAAAAATAGCATGTATAAAGAAAAATAAGCATACCTTAAATTTGTCTGCATTTTTACATTTCAACACTAATATTTTTAAAATCACCCAACTACTGCAAAATCCGAAACTTATCCAAATTAAACTCATATGGAAAAGTATTAATAATCAATTGCATAATGTATAACTCGTATATTCAGGATATTGCAGAGATTGACTTATAAGTAGAGCAACTTAAATTGTAAGAGATGAACTTATTTCAAGCAAAAGGAGTTGTTCACAAAAAAGAAATTAGAATGTAACTGAAATTACAATACCCTAAGAAAGGTTTCTATGACAACGAGAGAATGAATAGGAATGCTTAAGCAGGATTAAATGAAGAAGATTACAAATATTCAACAATATCAGAGACCTAGGGTTGGGTTTATAAATATGAACTTCAAAACAGAAATTAGTGGAGGATCTTTAATACTTTCTCCGCATACCATTGCCACATTAGGGATGGATGAAATTTAAAGGTATGATTTTACAGTAGAAAGGGGCTGAACTATAGGAACATGTATCTAAGAAACAATGACAAAAAGTACAAATTTCATAGCATAAATTAAAAATGTTAGTTGACGTTATTTAAAACTACAAAACTACTCAAGAAAAGAAACAGAAAAAAAGACACAAGGGTGCAAGGAACTTCTATATAATATCTGAGTTCTGACTTTAGGAGGACCTTTGTGGAACCCTATGAGGAAGGCTTGTTGAGTAGGACCAGTTAGGGGAACAGGGAACAAGAAAAGGGAGAACTGGTAATTCTTTTTACTCCAAAAACTAAAAACAAAGTTTAATAGCCTTAAAAATTAAAGAGAATTCTGAATTAAAGAAAATTTTGAATAAAAGAGAGGATTTTGAAAATGGAGATAAGAACCATTGGAAATATGTTCATGTATTACTTGGATTAAAGAATTACAAAGAAAATATGAGGATTTACAGTTCGGGGCCAAAATGAAATTTCTTAAAAGTTTAGGGGTAAAAATGTAAATAAGAAAATTTTGCAAGGACCTCCCATTGAATTTTTGCAAAAAGGTCCCCCGTGATATTTTAAAAGCTTCAGCCACTCAAGAAGTTGATAACTTTCAGATTTTTTTCTCTCCAAATTTTCTCTCCCGAAACCCTAAAACTTTTCTCTAAGATTCTATCGCTTCCAGACCTCAGATTTCAACACCACCACCACCAACAGATTCAGGACGAAGAGTTCTACAAATCTATCCAATTGGTTTCTGGAAAATTAGTCGGAGATCGGCCGAAAAATGAAGAGAAAAATCACCTAAAAAGATAATATCCGAAACTCCTATCTGTGGTTCTCAAACGCAAAAACTAATACCGTAGATCGATCCAGAAGATGCCGAAACCTTAAGATCTCAAATTTTAGGGTCATCCTCCCTTGCACGAGCCCCCACGTGCCGCATTTCTCTCAGCGAGTGATGCCCACGCACAGCCTCCCTAGTGGCGCGTGTAGTGCATGACATTCAACCTTGTTGCATTGACTTGCATTGATTGAGCTCCCAGAGGCAAAATTTTGTAAATCCAGAGTCATTTTCAAGGTTTTTGGACCTTTTGAACTCATTTTTGGAGTCTATTTTGCCAAATACAGATTGAAAACATAGATTTTGGGGTTGTCCAACTTGGTACCCTAACTTTGTGAGTAGATCATTCTTTTTATGACTTGCCCTATACTCTTCTTGATCTTTAAATGTATAATTGAGTATTTTTATAAGATATTTACACTTTTATATGTATTTGAAATGTATTAAAATTATTTGAATTGCTTACAATTTAGAATATAGTTCAAGAAGAGTATAGTTTTGAAAAATAGATTTCTGAACTCATGGTATATCTGATTTTACATGTATTTCTCATTAAATGGTGAAATAAATATTTATGCACGTGATATTGATGTATAAAGCTAAATGATTGCCTCAAGAAATGGCATGTATATGTGATAAACCCTGGATGGGTAATTTATGACAGATGATCTGTATTGAGACTGAGATTATGTATTATATTGAAAACTCTGTTTTGAATGATATGAAATATGTGCATATGATAATCTTGTGGAGGATTCCTATTAAAAACATTGTCTGTTAACAGTAGGTGATGTTAGCCTTGGTGCACCTTGATACCTCAGCTAGCAGGGGTGGTGCTAGCCTAGTGTGAAGGCCAACACACAAGAGATGATATGAGATAAAGAGCGGGATGCCTCCTATCTGGATAAGATGCCAATTATATGATATGTGATTTGTCTTCCCTTGCTTTGTACTTGAAAAATTGCTCATATTAGAATCCCTTCGCGTATCCCCTTGAATGGTGGTAGGGTAAAATTTGGCTGAGATGCTAAGCATAGGCAAATCCTACACCAACAAAGTACGGAAGAGATTGAACTCTAATATGGTGGTTCTGATATGGAAACCTCCTAATATTTTTATAAGAAATGTTTTAATGCATATCAATGTTTGATTAATAATTATATGGTATCATATATGGTTACAGATATATGTTATGATTTGAACTGATAATATTTGAAAATGCGGGTCCTATATATATGTACTTCTAAACTGTAATTTTCGATGTGATAAATTTTAATATATGAGTACATCCATATGTTGATCTGAGAGGTCATAGGAGGTGTTATCTGCTCACTGAGTTGTCAAACTCATTACACGATATTTTCACATTTTTTCAGATAAAAATACAGAGGTTAGCTCTGTAACTATGTGATCCGCTAAGTGTTATATTATCTGGGTGAGCCTACGTTGCTTCCAAGGCTCGAAATGTTTAAAAATATTAAGTCATTGTAATATAGAGTATGCTCTGCTGTAATATTGTTAAGTGTAGTTTTGGCATGTATAATTAGCTATACTGGAAACTTGTAAACGTATGATATTTTCTGAATATGTGATATTGTGAACTCATATGCAAATAAATAAGGGTAAAGTTATCTGTTAGTTGTGTTATTCACGTTCTATTAAATTGGGGCGTGACAAGTTAGTATCAGAGCAATAGGTTTCCCTGTGGCCATTGGAGCAAAGAATTCTTTACTAGGACCTTTAGTATGGAGATGAGCCGAACATATTTATACTTCAAGTACTGTTGAGGGATTCTATATGATATTAATTTCTTTCCATTCCAAGTTTGCTAAAGTTCCTAATATAAGGATTGATTAAATATTATGATATCTTAAAAAGGTTTTTTGTTCTGTATAGTCGATGATGCTGCCAAGAACTAGAGCGGTTACTAGAGAAGTTGTAGATCGTGCACCCTATTGTTGTTTTAATTAAAACTCGCAAGTGCACGAATCTATTGGAGTATAGATTTAGTGGTATGCAAGGTCGATCCCACAGAGATTGCCAATTGAGAGAAAATTCTAATATAGATCCAAAATAAATACTTCTAACCTAGTTCCTGATGTCTTGTTTTGTGAGAGGAATATTGAACGAATTACACAAAGAACTAATATACTGAAATTAAATGAAGATGTATTCAAAGTAAAGAAGCATGCTAAGGTTAGCGGATCCACTCTTGGTATATCGAATAAAAATAAATTTAACTCTTTTATTACTCAATTAGAATCTTTACACGAATAAAGTTCTAATCGGATGATATGTTAATTTAAACTCAACTTTGTTTATACATGAATTATATTTACCTCCTTTCTAATAATTAAAACATTCTTGTAAAATGGATTCAAGCGTACATTGTGCCAATCACCATATTGTCTACAATAAATCAAGAGTGATTCAAGTATTTCTTGTGCCAAAAATTGCATACAATGTATCGAGGGTTCACACTTCACAAGATTAAAAATAGATGCGAAAGATAACTTGTGAATGGATTCAAGCATAAATTGTGCCAATCATTATATTGTCTACAATATATCAAAATTCACATTTTACAAGATTAACTTATGCAAAAAATGAAAGGTAGAAAATTAATTAACATAACAAAATAAAATGAAATAGAATAGGTGGCAAAGCCAACCAATAGTAAAATAAAATAAAGTAGGTGGCAAAGCCAACCATGAAAATAATAAGAGATAGGCGGTCTAATAAAACCAGCCAATAACATAACAAGAAATCGGCGGTATGATAAAACCAGCCATTAAGAAATAATTATGAGAAAAGAAATAGGAAGGTAAATACAATATCAAAGATAAACATTAAGATTTAGAGTTAGATAAATTATTATTCTTATACCAAGAGTTTCACCCTTTCACCTTAGCATTAGGAGATTAGTTCTCCATAATCAAGGCAAGAAAGTGAAATGAAAGATGAAGAAACATAATAATATTACGAAAGAAAATGAAAAATACAAGATGTCTAAAGAGAGAATAACATTACAAGTTCGTAGAATTCCAACAAAGCTTTCCCAAGCTCTCTCCAAAGCTCTCCAAAAAACTCCCTAACTCACCCCTCAAGCCCTCTATTTATAGATACAATTAAGTGTGGTTGGTGTGGTAATTGTCAAAATTGTTAGGTAGGAAGTTGTACAAAGTTGACAATTTGAATTCCATATGTGCACCGAAATTTATCCTTGAATATCATCTTGAAAACCGCTGAATTTTCTGACTTCATAAACACGAAAGTTGTAGACAATTTCATTAGCTTTCCGTCAAGACAAATTGTGGACAAATTGAATACGTAATGTGTGAGTTATGGTCAAAATACTAGAGCAAAGTCGGGCTGGACTGCAGCAGTAGTCAGATTCTTTTCTAGCCCACTTTTGGCCCTTTTAATGTTCGTATTTTCTGACCACTTGAACATGAAAGTTGTACCTAATTGTGTCAGCTACACACCTACCAAATTGCATACATATTGGATATGTATTTTTAGAGCTATGGCCCAAGTACTACAGCAAGGTTGGGCTGGACTGCAACCAGCAAACATATTCTCAACATTGGGTGCTTTGTCTTGAATCTTTATGTTTTAGTTCTTTTGGAAATGTGATCATAAATCAAGAATAAATTTGTGCATATATCCATTAGGATGCGTTTCAAGAGACAATATGATAATGCTCCTTACTCAGCCATCCTTAATGAATTTGTTTTATCTGCTTGATTTATAGACATCATTTCCAAATAACCACAATTTAACTCTGATTCCTCCAATTAAGTCCATTTTCTACTCTTCTCTCCATCTGTAAGAAAGACACAAAACTAAAGACAAGTAAGGGAGATTTATGCTTAATTATGACAAAAGATAAGATGAAAATATTTAATTTATGAGTATAAAACTCACTCAACAAATACCCCCAGACTTAATCTTTTGCTTGTCCTCAAGCAAAACACACAAACTTCAAAATTCAAATGATGAGTGAGTGATGAATTGTTTTTGACTTACTAAGCATTCCTCAAGGATCTAAAATGTGCAACCAAGAAAGATATCAGAATTCTAAGGTTATGTAGAACTTTTATTCAAATACAACATATGGTTTACTCTTGAATCCCAAGTGTGTGTGTGTAGTAGTCTTATGACATTGGACTTTTTGCATTCAAATAAATTTATGTAATCAAATATTTAAAACAGATCTCTAGATATATGCATTTGAGACTCCATAAGTTTATTTTTCATGTCACTCTCCACTAATGTAGACTAATCATAACATTTAAGATCATTAGGACTTTCATTAGGCTTGTAATGTATGGCACAGGTTAAAGGTGGATAAAATGATATGAATGAAAGCTCAACTCACTCTTCGACGTACATAATCATTTAAAGCCTCACAAATACTTTTGATATTATACTGTGAATTCTATCTCCAACCTTTTCATCATCCTTACATTTATTTGCTCATACTATTTTTTTTTTTGAATATAAACACCCCTAAACTTATTTATTTAGGGAGTATTAACTTTCTTTCTTCTTCTTTTTTCTTCTTTTTTTTTTAAACTTCTACCATCCACCCTTGAATCATAAATTTTCAAATGATCATGCCTGTGAGTGAAAGGTAAGAGTTAGACATATTTTTATTTAAAGGCTAGATAGAAATATAGGTGTTCAAGAAAGGATAAATATAAGCTCAAAATAGGTTGCTAGGGATATCATCATGTATAGGTTGGTTTGAAAGGCTCAAACGATTCTAAAAATGCCTAATTCATTTCTCAAATGGAGAGTAGTCTAGGATTTCGCCTCAAGTGACAATCGAATAAGTTTTAGAGTCTTATGAGATCAATTAACATATCTAAATCACATAAATTTTTTTTGAATAAACAATCAGTCAAATGTAAAAGATTAAGTGCACCAGATATTAGGATTCTCAAATAAAACATAAGTTACATTAGAGTTCAAGTTCACACATAACACCCAGAACTCATCAATTTTTCAAAGGTTACAAGCATTTTAAACCATTTTCATCATTGGTGCTAGCTTTGCCTAATCCCAAAACATCACTCAATTTTTTTTTTTTGAAAGATGAAGAAACACAAAATAAACAATAAAGATTAAAAGAGATATTACCTGGAAGGAGATCTAAGAAAAGATGAACCTGCAACAAACTAAACAGAAAATACAAATTTACTCAAGCAAATAAAAGGTATTACAAATGAAGATTTAAGTCCAGTTTGCGCTTTTTGCGGTATTCTGTTGTCCAATCTATTTGAGCTATAACTGGATCAGGTACATGAACAAATGCTTGTAACACATCAATCAGCTCGTCAGCATTCGAGGCCGAGATGAGAATCCGACGTGCTGAGTGCGAGATAAACCTTTGTTCTACAGCATGATCAAGAAAAGACAACAAACCATCAAAGAAATTGTTAACATTCAACAAACCTATGGGTTTATGGTGCATGTTCAGTTGTGCCCAAGAGACGATTTAAAAAATTTCCTCTAGAGTACCAAAACCTCCAGGTAAGGCAATGAAGGCGTCAGCATTGCACATCATTTTAGCAATTCGTTCATGCATGGAGGATACCCTACATTCTTCCCCAATTGTTTTTCCTACTATGTTTGATGCAGTTAGAGCTGTAGGAATAATACCAAGAACTTGGCATCCTCCTAGATATGCAGATCCAGACACACTCCCCATTAACCCTCGACAACCTCCACCATACACTAAATGAATCTTTCTCTTGGCTAGTACCATCCCCAAAGTTTGTGCTGCTTTTACATACTCTCCATTTTTCCCATGACTATAACCACAAAAGACACAAATATTACGAAAGTGACGAAATGCGATTCCTTCCATATCTGCACTCACCTTGACTTTGATTATGAGGATGAAGATAATGAGGTGCACATTTATATGACTCAAATAAGGGCATACTTGTAATAGCTATGTGCATAGGCCGGGGGCATAATTTCAATAGCTATAAGAGTAGGCCAAAAAAATGTTAGCTAAATTAAAGGTGAAAAATTCAAAAATGACGGCACGCATGCATATGTACAGTAGTTGTGATTGTGGCTCACATCTTCCTCTGGTTTTACGTCCAGTAACGGCTTAAACGCCCTCTATGGGTCGAGGATATGCTTCCCATCCAATTTTCTTATAAATTGGCAAACAGGGTCTTTTAACGTCAGATTCCCAAGACTGTACCGTTTATGTTCTTTTTTGAAATGGGGCCATAGACCGACAATACCAATATGCACAGATCCACTAGGATGTGTCTCAAGAGACGTTGGATGAAAGTCATCATCCAATGACTCCTTACTCAAGCCATCCTTAATGAACTTAATTTTGTCTTCCCGATTTACAGACACCCAACCCAAAGAATGGCAACGTTTGTTGCAAGTTTCACGTCCACATTTGTGACAAACACCCATTCGTTTAGCTCTACGCTTTTTAGCAAAACTGCTTTTTCCCAAACCAGGCATGTAAGAGATGAAATCATTTGCAGACTCACCTGATAACCGTACCTTAGCTTCAATTAGCCAACGAATATCAGCAGGTATTCCCATGATCATCATTAACCTCAATCTTTCAACCTGTGCTTTGTAAATTTTTGTCAATGCATTGGGTGGAAGTAAAGGAAAATGATTTTTCAATTGTGCGAGAATGTCCTCCATTATCAACTTGATTGTTCTTTTCTCTTTTCTTTTTTGAAAAAGCAAAAGCAACAAAGGGAGGGAAAACAATAGAAATTCAAAAGAAGATAACACTAAAGGAAAAAATTAATGCAAGTTAAATAAAGAAAGATCTTACCTAGATAACGTGCACGGTAACGTTTAACAACAGAAGCAGATCAATCCTCGTAAACAGGATCACGCAAAGGTGTCTCCTCTATCTCCGGATTTGGTAATTCCAAAAATGCTTCCAATCTTTGACCATTTACTTTAAACACATCACCGTTCTTGGGATTTTCAATCTTTACTGCACCATGTGGGTAAACAGTATGAACAACAGATGGCAATGGAACTGACTCAAAAGGTGAGACTTTTTCTTTTTTGGCTTTCCATTTATCAGTATCCATTAGTGGAGTTGTCTCTAACAAAGAGTCTACTTCACGAACCAGATAATCCTCATTTTTATCCTTATCGAAATGAATCAAATATTTTTCTAGATGATCATTACTACAGGAGTCTAAAAATGAATCAGCAATGGCACTTTCAATTAGGTTGACCTCACATAAATCATCCATGTCCACAGGTTGATAAGAGACATTAAAAACATTTAATTCCACAGTCATATTTCCAAAAGATAAATTCAAAATTCCATTTCGACAATTAATGATTGCATTGGATGTTGCCAGAAATGGTCTACCCAAAATGACTGGAATTTGTGTCTCTGTATTCTCAACAGGTTCAGTGTCAAGAACAATGAAATCTACTGGAAAGTAGAATTTATCAACCTTAATGAGCACATCCTCTACGACACCTCTAGGAATTTTTGTAGACCTATCAGCTAATTGAAGAGTCACTGGTGTAGGTTTCAGTTTTCCTAACCCAAGTTTCTCATACACAGAGTAAGGCAGCAGATTCACACTTGCTCCTAGATCAAGTAAGGCTCGGTTAATCACATGGTCACCTATAATACAAGAAATTGTAGGACAACCTGGATCTTTGTACTTGACAGGAGCTTTTTGCTAAATTATAGAACTTACTTGTTCAGTCAAGAATGCCTTTTTTGGAACATTAGTTTTTCTTTTCACCGTGCAAAGATCTTTCAGGAATTTTGAGTAAGCAGGTACTTGTTTGATAGCATCAAGAAAAGGGATGTTAATGCTTACTTGCTTAAACACCTCTAAAATGTCACTATACTGAGTACCTTTCTTATTTGCCGCAAGTCTTTGAGGGAAAGGAGCTTTGGGGGCATAAGAAATCTGTTCACTTTTCTTTTCACTTGAGTCATTGGTTTGAGACTCATGTTGACTCTGTTCCTCATTTTCTGGCATATGAACATGATTATCAATAACCTTTCCAGATCTAAGGGTTGTCACAGATTTTACTTCTTCCTTTGGATTTGCCGATGATCCTACTTCAAATTGACCCTTAGGATTAGGAATAGGTTGACTGGAGAATTTTCCTTTTTCTCTCTCTCCTACAGCATTGGCTAATTGACCCAATTGTGTTTCAAGCTTTGAAATAGCTTGAGTGTGAGATTGCAGGACTTGTTGGGTCGATTGCATGAATTGTTGCAAGGTATCCTCCAAAGAAGGTTTTCTTTGTTGAGATACCCTGAAAGGAGGAGCATGTTGAGAAACGTGAGGGTATGAATTGGAAAAGGCAAATTGTTGCCCATTTTGATTCATTGCAGGTTGATTTTGCCTCCATGAAAAATTTGGATGATTCCTCCAATTTGGATTATATGTGGGTGCAAATGGATTATCTGATGATTTTCCATAAGACTGAAGAGAATTAGCTTGCTCAGAAAATGCTTCTTGGTAAGCTGGTATGGATGGACAAAATTGTGCAATGTGAGATGTACTAGAACATAAGGCACATGCCTCTATTCTAGTATTGGTAGAAGGGTTCAAAGTATGACTTAAAGTTAAAGCTTCTACCTTTCTAGTCAGGCTAGCTAAGGCAATTCTCACATCTGTGTCATCACTCACTTCGTAAATTCCTCCCTTTTTGTATTTGAGACTTCTTATCCCTGGGATCTATGCAGTTCCAATGCTAAGAATTTTCAGATAAAGATCCTAAGGATTCCTAAGCTTCCCCCTCATTCAATTGTAAAAATCTCCCACCATGCATGCTTTGGATCATTTGACGGTCAGATGAAGTTAAGCCATCATAGAAATATTTCACCAATCTCTAAGTTTCAAAACCATGATGAGGACATTTCAGAAGAAGATCATTAAATCTTTCCCAACATTCAAAAAATTGTTCACCCTCTTTTTGACAAAAATCAGAAATTTCTCTCCGAAGGGCATCAGTTTTAGACATAGGGAAATTTTTTGCCATAAACTTATTTACTAATTGGTTCCAACTAGTGATAGTTCCTATAGGAAGGCAGTTCAACCAGAATTTAGCTTTATCTTTCAATGAAAATGGAAACATTCTGAGCCTGATTGACTCATCATTAAAATTTTGGAAGCGAAATGTCGAGCAGATTTCAAGAAACTCTTTAATGTGCATGTATGGATCTTCTCTTTCCAAACCATAAAATGATGGTAAAAGTTGGAGTATGGATGGTTTGATTTCAAAATGAGTTGCATTAGTTTATTGCAAAACTATGCAAGATGGAGTATTGGTTAGGACAGGTGAGAAGTACTCCATAAGAGTTTTATTATGCACAACTTGCTCTTCCATTTTTAATGGTGATCCAGCAGAATCTAATGTCTCTATTGTACAATCAATGGTTGACCCTAAACTTTTCCTAACCAACCGCTTATCTTTATCACGTTTCCAAGCACGCATAAACTAAAAAAATGCTTTCTAATTATGAAAAAAAAAGAATCTAACTACACAACGGCAACAAAATGCAAATACCACAAAAAAAATCACAAAATTATACAAACTCTTTTTTTTTCAAAGTGTTAGTAATAATGGGTAGTATTTAATCGGTAGACTTCCTAGGAAAATATGGAGGAATCACAATGGTTTCACTTAAAACCCATATTCCTTAGGTACTTTTAGCCTTGTTGACAGAATCTACCAATTTTATACACCCAAATTACTACACCGATTTTTAAGAAACAATTCTAAAGAACAATTTCTATACACAAAATAAACAAATTTTCTAGTTATAATTAGTGGAAGAAAAGTACTTACCTGGATCCAAATAGCTTTTCCGTCGCAATCCCCGGCAACGGCGCCAAAAACTTGTTGTTGTTTTAATTAAAACTCGCAAGTGCACGAATCTATTGGAGTATAGATTTAGTGGTATGCAAGGTCGATCCCACAGAGATTGTCAATTGAGAGAAAATTCTAATATAGATCCAAAATAAATATTCTAACCTAGTTCCCGATGTCTTGTTTTGTGAGAGGAATATTGAACGAATTACACAAAGAACTAATATACTGAAATTAAATGAAGATGTATTCAAAGTAAAGAAGCATGCTAAGGTTAGGGGATCCACTCTTGGTATATCGAATAAAAATAAATTTAACTCTTTTATTACTCAATTAGAATCTTTACACGAATATAGTTCTAATCGGATGATATGTTAATTTAAGCTCAACTTTGTTTATACATGAATTATATTTACCTCCTTTCTAATAATTAAAACATTCTTGTAAAATGGATTAAAGCGTACATTATGCCAATCTATATATTGTCTACAATATATCAAAATTCACATTTTACAAGATTAACTTATGCAAAAAATGAAAGGTAGAAAATTAATTAACATAACAAAATAAAATGAAATAGAATAGGTGGCAAAGCCAACCAATAGTAAAATAAAATAAAGTAGGTGGCAAAGCCAACCATGAAAATAATAAGAGATAGGCGGTCTAATAAAACCAGCCAATAACATAACAAGAAATCGGCGGTATGATAAAACCAGCCATTAAGAAATAATTATGAGAAAAGAAATAGGAAGGTAAATACAATATCAAAGATAAACATTAAGATTTAGAGTTAGATAAATTATTATTCTTATACCAAGAGTTTCACCCTTGCACCTTAGCATTAGGAGATTAGTTCTCCATAATCAAGGCAAGAAAGTGAAATGAAAGTTGAAGAAACATAATAATATTACGAAAGAAAATGAAAAATACAAGATGTCTAAAGAGAGAATAACATTACAAGTTCGTAGAATTCCAACAAAGCTTTTCCAAGCTCTCTCCAAAGCTCTCCAAAAAACTCCCTAACTCACCCCTCAAGCCCTCTATTTATAGATACAATTAAGTGTGGTTGGTGTGATAATTGTCAAAATTGTTAGGTAGGAAGTTGTACAAAGTTGACAATTTGAATTCCATATGTGCACCGAAATTTATCCTTGAATATCGTCTTGAAAAACGCTGAATTTTCTGACTTCATAAATACGAAAGTTGTAGACAATTTTATTAGATTTCCGTCAAGACAAATTGTGGACAAATTGGATACGTAATGTGTGAGTTATGGTCAAAATACTAGAGAAAAGTCGGGCTGGACTGCAGGAGTAGTCAGATTCTCTTCTAGCCCACTTTTGGCCCTTTTAATGTCCGTATTTTCTGACCACTTGAACATAAAAGTTGTCCCCAATTGTGTCAGCTACACACCTACCAAATTGTATACATATTGGATATGTATTTTCAGAGATATGGCCCAAGTACTACAGCAAGGTTGGGCTGGACTGCAACCAGCAAACATATTCTCAACATTGGGTGCTTTGCCTTGAATCTTTATGTTTTAATTCTTTTGAAAATGTGATCATAAATCAAGAATAAATTTGTGCATATATCCATTAGGATGCGTCTCAAGAGACAATATGATAATGCTCCTTACTCAGCCATCCTTAATGAATTTGTTTTATCTGCTTGATTTATAGAGATCATTTCCAAAGAACCACAATTTAACTCTGATTCCTCCAATTAAGTCCATTTTCTACTCTTCTCTCCATCTGTAAGAAAGACACAAAACTAAAGACAAGTAAGGGAGATTTATGCTTAATTATGGCAAAAGATAAGATGAAAATATTTAATTTATGAGTATAAAACTCTGTCATCACACCCTCTACAGAAGAGTCTGCCTAATCTACAATTTCAGTACAAAGAGGCCGTGGTAGAGGCTGACTTAGAGGAAGAGGTAGAGGCCGAGGGCGTGTATGGGGTATGAGAACCCTGAGACACGATGAACAGGCTCGTGTATCTGATAGAGTTCCTAAGGAGATATTAGAACCCCCTCAGGAGCCACATGATAGAACAATTGATATGATTGCTGGTATCCATAAGAGTTTAGAGACATTGGCTGTATTTATAGTAAAAGAGGGCAGAAAGGATGGCCAGACACTAGAAAATGCTCTTGAAGTGCAAGAACTAAGAAGAATAGCTGAGCAAGAGGACAAGTTTACAGGGATTGATGTGTCATTACTGTAATTCCTTAAGTTGAAACCCCCGACTTTTTCTGGGTCAGATGTTCAGGAAGACCCACAAATATTCATTGATGCTATGGAATGAGTTCTCAGAGCTTTAAGGTGTTCTAGTAGAAGATCTATTGAACTGGTGTCTTATCAACTATCAGATGTGACCTAAGTTTGGTTTGAGACACTCGTACAAGGAAGAGTAGTTACTTTACCACTAATGGAGTGGGATGAATTTAAGGAAGTATTTATGAATCGTTTTCTACCAATGAGTGAAAGGGATAAGAGGGCCAAAAAATTTGAGAAATTAAGACAAACACCGAACATGACAGTTTCTGAATATGACATCCGTTTTACTCGGTTGTCCAAATATGCACCATATCTGGTTTTTATTGAAAAAGATAGATTTAAGAGATTTGTTTCGGGATTGATACGTCCATTGTTTAAATCGGTGGGTCCTCAGATGAATCATTTTTCAACTTATTCAGCAGCTGTGGACTGTGCTAAAATGATGAAAACACGAGAGCAAGCAGATATTGAAGGTTTAAGGAAAAGAAAAATAGAGCAATATAGTAATGTTCAGACAAGTTATAATCCTAATGTCAAAGGATTAAGATTTTAAAATCCACAGCATTTTACTCAAATCGGATCTGATAGCTCTAATCAGACATCAGTTAATATCAATAAGCAAAGAATGAATCAAAGGGATATGAGACCTGTTAGTCAATAGGATTCAAGATCAATTCCACCATGTCCTATTTGTGGCAAGCCTCATACTGGATAGTGTTGTAGAGAAACTTATGCATGTTTTAAGTGTGAACAAATGGGTCATTTGATGAGGAATTATCCTCAATTACAAAATTTTAGTCAAGCATAAGTACAACCAGCTTTACCCCCTGCATTTGTACTAGCTCGAGTTTTTGCCTTGACACGACAGGATGCTCAGACTTTAAATGTAGTTATGACAGGTACATTATCAGTATGTTCCTATAAAGCATATGTCATATTCGGTGTTTGCCTTAGTTCTTCAAATTCTCTGGCCCTCTTGTCCCTTTCACTCATTGGAAGAAAATGATTCATAAATGTTTCCTTAAATTCATCCCACTCCATTGGTGGTAAAGTAACTACTCTTCCTTGTACAAGTGTCTCAAACCAAACTTGGGCCACATCTGATAGTTGAAAGGACACTAGTTTTACAAATCTTCTAGTAGAACACCCCAAAGCTCTTAGAACTCGTTCCACAACATCAATAAATATTTGTAGGTCTTCTTGAATATCTAACACAGAAAAAGTTAGGGGTTTTAACTTAAGGAATTGCAGTAATGACACCTCAATCCCTATAAACTTATCATCTTGTTTAGCTGTTCTTCTTATTTCTTACACTTCAAGAGCATTTTCTGGTGGCTGGCCATCCCTTCTGCCCTGTTCTACTATAAATCCAGCCAATGTCTTTAAACTCATATGTATACCAGTAATCATATCAGTTGTTCTATCATGTGGCTCCTGAGGGGGTTCTGCTCTCTCCTCAGTAACTCTATCAAATATTAGGAGGATCCCATATCAAAATCACCATATCAGAGTTTGATCATTTTTGTACTTTATTGGTGTAAGATTTGCCTATACTTAGCATCTCAGCCAAGGTTTGCCCTACCACCATTTAAGAGAACACGCGAATGGACTCTAATATGGGCAATTCTCCAAGTATAAAGCAAAGGAAGGCAAATCACATCTCACATAACTGGTATCTTGCCCAGTTAAGAGGTATCCCGCTCTCCATCACATATCATATTCCGTGTGTTGGCATTCACACTTCAGCTAGCACCACACCTACTAGCTGAAGTATCAAGTTACACCAGGGCTAACATCATCTACTGTTAGTAAACAGTGTTTCCAATAAGATTTCTCCACTAAATTATTATATGTACATATTCCATATCATTCAAAATAGAGTTTTCAATATAATACAGAATCTCATTCTCAATATAGCTCATCTATCATAAATTACCTAATCAGGGTTTATCACATATACATGCCCTTTCTTGAGGTAATCATATAGCTTTATAAATCAATGCCACGTGCATAAATATTCACTTTATCATTTAATGAGAAATACATGTGAAATCAGATATACTATGAGTTCAGAAATCCATTTTCAAAACTATACTCTTCTTGAGCTATATTCCAAATTGTAAGTAATTCAGATAATTTTAGTGCATTTTAGGAACATATAAAAATGTAAATATCTCATAAATATAATCAAATACACGTTTAAAGATCAAGAAGAGTATATGGAAATTCATATAAAGAATCATCTACTCACTAGGTTAGGGTACCAAGTTGAGCAACCCCAAAATCCATGTTTCTTTGAAAAAATAGACCCCAAAATTGAGTCTGGAAGGTCCAAAAACTTTGAAAATGACTCCGGATTTACGAAATTTGGCCTCCGGGACCTTGGGTAACGCAAGTCAACGCAACAGGGTTTGGATTCAAGCGCTACACGTGCCACTAGGGAGGCCGTGCATGGGTGTCACTCGCCGAGAGAGATACGGTGCATGGGGGCACGTGCAAGGGAGGATAGTCCTGAAATTTGTGATCCCAAGATTTCGACACCTTTTGAATCAATCTACAATGTTAATTTTTGCGTTTGAGAACCTTAGATAGGAGTTTCGGAGATTACATTTTTAGGTGATTTTTCCCTCCATTTTCCGGCCAATCTCCCGCCAATTTTCCAGAAACCAGTCGGATGGATTTGTAGAACTCTTCGTCCTAAGTCCGTTGGTGGTGGTGGTGTCAAAATCTGAGGTCCAAAAGCAGTGGAATCTTAGAGGGAAATTTCAAAGTTTCAGGAGAGAAATTTTGGAGGAGAGAGAGAGGAAATTCAGATTTTCTGCTTCTTGGGTGGCTAAAGCCCTTAAAATATCTCGGGGAACCTTTCTAAAAAAATTCAATTTTAGAGAAAGGTCCTTGCAAATTTTTCTTATTTACATTTTGACCCTGAAACTTTTAAGAAATTACATTTTGGTCCCAAAACATAAATTCTTATATTTTCTTTGTAAATCTTTAACCCATGTAATAAATATATGATTTTTATCTCCATTTTCAAAATCCTCTCTTTTATTCAAAATTTTCTTTAATTTAAATTTCCTTTAAATTTTAAGGCTATTACATCAATATTATAGGGCATTGTAACAATGGCATTTTCGCAATTATTTCCAACTATATACACAATATTTTATTGTCTATATAATTATAAAATGATAAAAATAAAAATAAAATGAAAACATAATCATCTAACGAAAAAAATAGTGAAAATAAAAACACAAACCAAACGTATTTTCAGAAATGTGAAAACTAGAAAATGACAACTGTTTCTAAAAAATGAAAACTGAAAACAAAAACATAAAATATTTTCGCAAACCAAATGCACCCTTAATATGTCCAGCTCATATCCATACTAAAGGTTCTATTAAATAATCCTTTGCTCCAATAGCCACAGGAAAATCTAATGCTCTAATACCAATTTGTCATGCCCCAATTTAATGGAATATGAATAACACAACTAACAGATAACTTTACCTTTATTTATTTGCAAACGGCGTCACAATATCACATATCAGGAAAACTAACATACGTTTACAAGTTTCCAGTCTAGCTAATTATACATGTCAAAACTACACTGATCAATATTACAGCAGAAGCAGAGATCTTGCCTGTGGCGTTCAGAGCATACTCTAGATTACAATGACATAATATTTTAAAAATTTTGAGCCTTGAAAGCAATGTAGGCTCACCTAGAGGATATGACACCTATTTGATCACATAGCTGCAGGACCAAACTCTGTATCTTTATCTGAAAAAAAATGTAAGCATCGTGTAGTGAGTTTGACAACTCAATGAGTAGATAATACCTCCTATGACCTCTCAAGTCAACATATGGATATACTCATATATTAGAATTTATCACATGGAAAATTACAGTTCAGAAGTACATCCATATAGGAACCGTATTTTCAAATATTCTTAATTCAAATCACATTCAGATATTTGTAGCAATATATGATATAGTATGATTGTTAATCAAATATTGATATGCATCAAAACATTTCTTATAAAAATATTAGGAGGATCCCATATCAAAACCACCATATTAGAGTTCAATCGCTTCCATACTTTGTTGGTGTAGGATTTGTCTATCCTTAACATCTCAGCTAAGGTTTGTCCTACCACCATTCAAGAGGACATGGAAATGGACTCTAATATGGGCAATTTTCAAAGCACAAAGCAAGGGAAGGCAAATCACATTTCATATAATAGGCATCTCGCCCAGATAGGAGGCATCCCGCTCTTCATCACATATCATATCCCGTGTGTTGGCCCTCAGATGAGGCTAGCACCACCCTTGCTAGCTGAAGTATCAAGGTGCATCAGGGCTAACATCACCTGCTATTAGCAAACAGTGTTTCTAATAAGATTCCTCCACAAAATTATCATATGCACATATTCCGTATCATTCAAAACAGAGCTTTCAGTCTCAATACAGCTCATTTGTCATAAATTTCCCAATCAAGGTTTATCACATATATATGTCCTTTTTTGAGGCAATCATATAGCTTTATAAATCAATGCCATTTGCATAAATATTCACTTTACCATATGATGAGAAATGCATTTAATATCAGATATACAATGAGTTCAAAAATCTATTTTTAAAACTATACTCTTCTTGAACTATATTCCAGATTGTAAGTAATTTAGATAATTTAATCTATTTCAAAACATATAAAAGTGTAAATAACTTATAAACATAATCAATTACACATTTAAAGATCAAGTAGAGTATATAACAAGTCATAGAAAGAATCATCTACTCACAAAGTTAGGGTTCCAAGTTGGACAACCCCAAAATCTACATTTCTAGTCTAAATTTGGGCAAATAAACTCAAAAAAAGAGTTCGGAGGGTCCAAAAAACTTGAAAATGATTTTGGATTCGCGAAATTTTGCTTCCGGGAGCTCGATCAATGTAAGTCAATGCAACAAGGTGCTGGAGTCACGCGTTATACGCGCCACCACAGGGGCTACGCGTAAGTGTCACTCGCTAAGAGAGAAGCAGCACGTGGGGGCGTATGCAAGGGAGGATGAACGTGAAATTTCAAATCCTAAGGTTTCGACACCTTCTGGATCCATCTATAGTATTAGTTTTTGTGTTTGAGAACCACAGATAAGAGTTTTAGAGATTACCTCTTTAGGTGATTTTTCCCTCCATTTTTCGGCCAATTTTCTAGAAACCAATTGGATGGATTTGTAGAAATCTTCATTCTGAGTCCGTTGACGGTGGTTGTGTCGAAATTAGAGGTTCGAAAGTGGTAAAATTCTAGAGAGAAGTTTTAGAGTTTTGAGAGAGAAAAATTTGGAGAAGAGAGAGAGAGAGAGAAATCCGCAATTTTTTACTTCTTGGGTGGCTGAGGCCCTTAAAATATCCCGAGAGACTTTTTCGCAAAAATTTAATTTTAGATGGAGGTCCTTGCAAATTTTTCTTATTTACATTTTGACCCCCTAAATTTTTAAGAAATTGTATTTTGGCCCCAAAACGTAAATTCTCATATTTTCTTTATAATTCTTCAACTCATGTAATAAATAAATATATTTTCAACGATTCTTATCTTTATTTTCAAAATCCTCTCTTTTATTCAATTTTTTTTAATTTAAAAGTTTCTATAATTTTAAGGCTATTACAGAAATCTTCATTCTTTGTCTTCATCCCAAGTTCTTCTATGATTATGGTTTGAAAACTTTGGAGAATATGTTGCCGTATCGAAGTTTTCTTAGGAGTCTTGCCAAAGTAGAAAATGTAATAATAAATAAAACAAATATTTCAGATGATCTTTTCCTCAGTATTTATATTTTTCAACAATCATCCCATATCATCAGAAATATATTTGTGCCATCATCATAATTTTAAACCAAACAAAAAAGAAAGGAAATAAAAATTCTCAAAAGGAAGGTTCAATGTAAATATTTAGTGACTAATAAGAAAATTTCAAATCCTGTCAAGGTTATATGACATTCATGACTCACAAACGAATCCTTAGAGTGGTTTGGCCAACATTCATGATTCTTAGATAGGTAAATAATATCCACAGACTTGGTGAATTAAATCATCAATTGAAAGGCTTCAAAGTTAAAGATTATTGTTAGCTAGGAAAGGAGAATTTGATGCTGATTTTTTTTTAAATTTTTAAAATCTCTAATAATGTTAAAGGGTGCTCTTAGCCGGTTATGATTTCTCATCATGCTTAAAATACATGCTAAGATTTTTTATCTTTATTTTTAATAAAAAATGATAATCCAATATTTAGATTTTAAATTATATAATTTTACCATGATTATAGTGATTGTTAGGGAAAAAACAAAAGAGAGAGTTTACCATTGATCGTTCATTACAATCATGGGAAAATGTTCCATCCTCAATTACACAGTCCTGAATTCAAGACCTTATTGAAAAATTTTAGAGGTTCACCTTCTAAAGCATCTCTCTCTCTCTCTCTCTCTCTAATCTTAGTTTTTTGTATAGTTAAGAAGATTTTTAAACACTTAAGTTATTCTTGTATACACAAGACACTTGCTGCCAATTACATCTTACACGACTCACTAAAGTAAAAGAGACGTTCCCCTAACTAATTGCGCACTAAGCTACTGTTACAGCCTCATCTAGGAACCCTGCATCCTCAGTTTTGGTTCAACAGTTGAACTACTACCCTTGCAAAGCAGCCTTACTGCAGCCGTCATTCCTAGGTTATTTATTCACTTGCACTTTCATTAGAGTAAACCTAGATGCATTCTTCACAAGTATTACCTATGTACTAACTATTTTATATGTTGTAAATAAATTAATTAAAATTACTTCAAGAAAGGTTCAATCTTGGTACTCAACTTGTCATTTGTTAGGTATTGTATATGCTCCAATCCGGATGGACAACCAGTGTAAGTGAAGATAAATAAAAAACCATCGTTGCACAACATCACCTCCGTCATCATGATGGCTAATGCTGTTTAGCTTAGTTTGAATACAGAGTTCAAAATAGTGAGAATCGAAAGATGACTTTCTCCAATGAGATATGCTTCGCAAATAAAACCATCCACAAGAACTTTGTTGTTAACTTCTTCGAATAGAGCATAAATCTTGGCAGTTAATTTAATATTTGTTTAGAAAACTGCTAATACTTAATAGAAGGTTGGAAGTTTGGTACAAAGATGGAATATTTGGATCTTTACCTTTCAAATGTATACATTCACCAATATATGCTTAATACTTATGCTAACACCTTTGTTCTAATATTTTTTTTAGAGACCAAGTTTATTTCAATGCTCAAGGTTTTTATTCCACATATCTTATAAAATGTTCTCTAAAAAGTATTCTCATATGCTTCTGCCTATTGATTTTGTTTAATTATCCTAACTTTGAATTTATTTGTATATGAATTTATAGTCGTAGTCAAAGATCCAAATATATATTAAAAAAACCTTACATTGAAACCCCTAGATGCACTTAAGATAAGGTTGTGAAGAGTGGTCATAGGATAGAATTTCAATGGCCATTGATATTTCGACAACGGTAAATTTATGTGCATGGGGCCCTAGATGCACTTAAGATAAGGTTGTGAAGAGTGGTCATAGGATAGAATTTCAATGGCCATTGATATTTTGACAACGATAAATTGACGTGCATGGGGGCCTAGACGCACTTAAGATAAGGTTCTGAAGAGAGGTCATGGGATATAATTTCAATGGCTATTGATATTTCGATAACAGGAACTTCATACGCATGGAAAAGACAATGTGAAACTCATGCACATTTTGATGCTTTCATTTCTATTCTCCATTCTAACTTTTATTTTTGGGTATAGTTTATGTATACTTCTTTGGTTCTTTCTTATCTAGTTCTCTAATAAAAATATAATGTGTGAATTGTTTTTACTACTCAACATCAGTTTACTTTTTTATCTTTTTTGTCCTAGCACGAGTATCTCACATCTTTCGTATGTATGACTAATCTTATTTTGAGTATAGAAAATGTCATTTTTTTCACATTTTTTTTACATGCTCTAGTATATGACATTGCAGAGACTTCTCAATCCCTGAAATCAAACTTGCTGATCACTTAAGCACAAGCTTGTGAGTCTTTTTGATAGCGTTTTTCTAGGGTTAATGGATGGAACGACTCCTTTATTCGAGAAAAGGATAAACTCCAGGAAAAAACTTCATATAATTCTCATGTCTACTTTTTTTTATTCCACGTTCATTCATATACGTAAATGTTTAGAAAGGAAGAAAATAACAAAACAACAAAACAAACATAACGGCTCTCGCGGATGATACGCTCTTGACGCCACGTAGAGAATATTCTTCATGCATGGTAGTTTGACAACCAGTACGGAGCCTTTCTCTCCCTTTTCCTCCCTTCCGGATCCTTCTCGTGGGCTATGGGCTATGGGATGAGATCTTCTTTGTTGATGGATCCTTGTGTTGGGCTTGAAGTGCTATTAATACCCTGCCCTTCAAAAACAACCTTGTCCTCAAGGTTGAAGTTAGGAAATAAAGCCCTGATGGTTTCTTGATCTTCCCAAGTAGCGTCTTGTGCTGCTTGATGAGCCCATTTGATTAACAGCTGATGCTTGGTATGGTTGCCCACTGGAATGGCTCGAGTTGCTAACACTTGCGAGGGCTCAAGGTCAGTAACCCTATCGTGGTCTAAGGGTTCCAAGGTCTCGGGTATAAGGACAGCTGGATTATGTCCCTTATATTCTTTCAAGAGGGATACATGGAATACGTTATGGATTCGGGCGTGAGCTGGTAGTTCCACCGCATAGGCCACGGGTCTGATTTTCTGAGTAATTGGAAATGGTCCATAATATCATCGTGCTAATTTAAATTGGCCCCTCATAGTTACAGACTGTTGCTTGTACTTGTGAAGTTTGAGCCAAACTATATCACTCACCTGAAAAGTTTTCTCTACCCGGTGCAAGTCTGCCTGTTTCTTCATTCGGGCTTAGGTCTTCTACAATTGCTATTGTAATTTAAGCAAAAGGTCTTGTCTATCCTGTAAGGCAACATCCACGGTATGCACAGAAGAATGTCCAGCTCTGTAGTCTGGAATATGCCGTGGTTTCATTCCAAAGACTGCTTCATATGGAGACATTTGAATGGACGAATGAAAGCTGGTATTATAGGACAATTCAGCCCATGGAAGATACCAATTCCAATGGTGGGGTTTGTTATGACAAAAAGCCCATAGATATTGCTCTAAGCACCGGTTTACTACCTCGGTTTGGTCGTCACTTTGGGGATGGTAAGCAGAGCTATATCGGAGAGTGGTGCCACTATTTTTAAGGAGATGCTTCTAGAAATTGCTCATAAAGATGGGATCTCTATCTGATACAATGGAGCTAGGGAAACCATGAAGGCAGACATATATTGCTATGAACAATGTTGCTACTTGCGTGGCCCTAAATCCGTTTTTTAAGGCCCCAAAATGTGCCATCTTGGTCAACCGATCGAGAACAACCAAGATGTTGGTAAACCCCTGTGAGCTGGGCAATTTGGTGATGAAATCCATAGTTATATCCTCCCATGGTGATTTGGGATGGGTAGAGGCTGTAGTAACCCATTGGGCTTCGTGGTTGGAACCTTAATGTAATAACCGTAAAATTTAACAAAAATTCCAATTAAAGGAAATTTAGAATAAAAGAGAGAATTTTGAAAATAGAGATAAGAACCATAGAAAATATGTATATTTATTACATGGATTAAAGAATTACAAAAAAAAAAATGAGAATTTATGTTTTGGCGCGCTATAAGCAAATATATTTTTATTTGTTTAAAAATGATTATGTTTTACTAAAAGTAAGTAGACTTTTAAGTAAAAGAAGTATTGTATTGCTTAAAATAATTATACCGGCCTCTATTGAATTTTTATGGTATTTTTAGAAATATTCTTTCTTTTAATATGAATTAAGATATTTGTTTTGAAATTTATTTTATTATGATTTTTATTAAGAAAAATTATGATTTAAGAGTTTAACTAAAGATTTATGAGAATGAAAATTTTTAAGAATTTTTGGGATATTTTATGATAAAAAATGGAATTGATATGAATTTTTATAAAATAAAATCCTATTATTAATTATTTAATAATTATTATTATTATAAAAAAAAATGAAAACGAACGATAAACGAAAATCGAGGCGGCGAAGAATCAGAAAGAAGGAAGAAAAAAGAAAGAAAGAGGAATAGTGCATGCATAGTGAGTGCATAGTAATTTCAAATTTTATCTTTCGATTTGGAGTGCTTAAGGGCTTCCAATCTTAAAACTGAACGTATTATTGGATTCAGGACAAAGAGTACTTCAGTTTTGACCGATCAGTTTTTCAAATCAACCATTGAATCGCCGTAGATCTGAAGTAGAAAATCTCGATAAAAGGTAAGTTCTGAAAAACCTTATTTAGGGACTTCTAATTAGAAATCTGACTCCGTAGATGGATTCAGAAACTTGATAAACATTACGATATGAAATTGTTTTGTTGATTCGATAAAAATTTTGTGACAGTGAATAGTGTTTTTCGGCGGTGAATAGTGGCAGTGAATAGTATTTTCCGGCGGTGAACAGTAACCAAGCTCATTTAAGGTTTTTGGACCTTTTGGACTCGATTTTGGGGTCTGTTTTACCGAATTCAGACTAGAAACTAGGATTTTAGGGCTGTCCAATCTGGAGCCCTTACCTGTGAGTGGGTTTTTCATACTATAGCGCATGTTTTATGAATTCAGTTTATAAATCTCTCTCATATGATTTTAACTAGTTGGAATGTATGCTAAATTGTTTTACTACTTTGAAAACCAATATGTTCCAACCATGTTAGAAATTATAAATTTCAATCCTAGTTGAACTCTAGGTATGCAGGGCAAGCATCTAGGCTGATAATTCTCCATTTGAGCTAGATTTATAGAAATGCGAACTTAGTCATAGAAATGAACTAAGTTAGCCATGAAATGATTTGATGCATGATGAACATCTATGCGACGTCTACGGACGATCTATGTTTAAAATGATTTGATGCATTATGAGCATCTATGTGACGTCTACGGACGATCTATGTTTAAAAGGGAAAGTTTATGATTATAAAGGTCTCCATGGGAATTCATGGATGAGATATATTTTATAACAGAATTTTATGCATGAAAAGAGCTAGATGGAGAATTATAGTTTTATTATAATGTTATTGAAATGTTTTACTTTAAACGCTTTGAATAACATATTTTCAAATGTTTTCTATTGGAGGACCCCTTTTAGATCACTGTTAGCTAGCCGCAGGTAGTGCTAGCCCTGGTGCACCATGATCATGTTAAGGCTTCGGCCTAGGATACTGTGACGGGCATATGACTGCCTAAGACACAGGAATTTAGGGTTGACTTATGTCTTCGCCTACAGTGATTGCCATACCCATTGCTATGTGCTTGGGGAAATTTAGGGTGGACTTATGTCTACGCCTACAGTGATTACCCTACCCTTGCTGTGTGCTTGGGGGAGATGATAGATCTGTTAGGAAAGACCTCCAATAAACTGATGCATTTTTCTTAAAGATTAAATATTTCTAAACAAGCTCATTCATCATTGTTATTGCATAAATATCTTCATTTATTACTTACCATGCATAATTGATTTGCTTACGGTTATTGAGTTAATCCTGTTTTATCTTTTGAATATACATTTGAATTGTTTAGCATTCTTTCAATAAATTATGGTTAAATGCTTAATGTTTCTATTGTTATCTTTACATTTGGATTTCAATTATTAAACCCATTGCGAAACACTCGTGCTTGGTTTGCCCTGTTTCAGTTATAGTGTGATTTACTCATTCACTGAGATGTGGTAATCTCACCCCTCTTTTGTTTCCTCCCCATAGATAGTCAAAGAGACTTTGATCCAGCTACAGCTTCGTAGGAGGCTGAAGATAGTGTTGGTGAGCCCCAGTTTGGGCAAGGCTCTTTTGTATTGTTTATTTAGTTTAGTTATGTCTAGAGTATCTCCATGAACATACAGGCAGGATCCTCGCTTCTTGTGTATTTTGATGTGTTGTTTGAAAAAATGGTTTTATATTTTACAATAATGTTGGTATTATGAGGCCTTGGGCCAAGTTGAATCACATGAATATTATGAGGCCATGGGCCAAGTTGAATCAGAATGTTGGATTCATGAGATATCATGAGATATATATATATATATACATATATACAGTATTTTCTGATATTGGATGTGGCATATGTGGCCAGTTATATTTATTATGTACTCTGGATTGTGTGCTGGATTTTTGTGCAAGCTATGTGTTAGGCTTGCGGCTAGGGGGAAACCCTTATGTCGTGCCGGTCATGTGTTCCATCATTTGGGGCCGTGACAAAGTTGGTATCAGAGGATTAGGTTTCCCTGTGTTCATGGAGTAACGGACCTTTAGGTAGGACTTTGAGTATGGGTATGAATCCGGATATGCTTATACTCACGGTGCTGCTAAAGGGGTTCGATAGGATGTTGTCTTTTTGTTCAAGTAAGTTAGTTTATAGTATGCTATGTTGGCATGATTAAGTGACGGTTGGGCTATCTCTGTTTTATAGCGAGATGCCAGTTATATGAGATGTTATTTGTTTTCCCTTGCTATGTGTTTGGGAAAAGATCCATACAGAGTCTCTCCGCGTGTCCTCTTGAATGGTAGTAGGGCAAACCTCAGCGGAATGCTGAGTTTAGGCAAATCCTATACCACCAAGGTACGGAAGAGGTCAAACTCTGGTATGATGGTTTCTGAATGTGACATCTGTTGTACTCAGTTGTCTAGATATGGTAGAGTGTGATGTGATATTGAGAATGAATTAGTTGGCATTATGTCATGTCATTTTGAAATGTCACTAGAAGGTGATTAAATTCAATATTCTTGGAGAATATTTTTTTTTCTTGATACAAAGAAAATCTTAGTGAGATACCCAGTAACCTAATCTCTACTTTAGCAATCCATAAGTGATTACAAAAAGGTGCCGAGGATAGTTGACAGTGATGAGAGATGCTGATATAAGGTATACCTTTGTAAATCAAGTTCCAATGATTAGAGAATTTTCTGATATAATTCCTGAGGAATTGCCAGGATTACCCCAAAATAATAAATAGAATTTGGTATTGATTTATTTCTTGGCCAGCGTCTATATTTCTATATAGAATGGCACTCACTGAACTTAAAGAACTGAAAAAGAAATAGTTATAAGACATGTTAGACAAGGGATTTAAAAGCCCTAGTACTTTTACTTGGAGTGCTCCAGTTCTATTTGTGAAAAAGAAATATGCTTCACTATGATTATACATAGATTATAGACAGTTGAATAAAGTGACAATGTGGAATAAATACTCATTACCTCGTATAGATGATCTATTTGATCAGTTAGAAAGTGATCAACATTTAAAAAAAAAAAATTTAACTTGATTTGATATAGATATCATCAATTAAGGATAAGAGAAGAGGATAGTAAAAAAAAATTTGTTTTCAGGATTCGGCATGGACACTATGAGTTTATAGTTATGTCATTTGGATTGACAAATGTCCAGTTGCATTCATGGACTTGATAAAAAAAATTGAAGCCATCCTTGGATTACTTTGGTATTATATTTATTGATCATATATTAGAATATGTCAAGAGTTTAGAGGATCATAAGTAATATTTAAAGATAGTATTACAAACTCCAAGGGAGTATCAGTTATATGCTAAGTTCTCAAAATATAAATTTTGACTTGGTAATAGTACTTTCTTAAGGTATGTGGCTAGCAAGATGGTATCTAAGATAACCTTAAGAAAGTAAAAGCGGTACAACAATGTCCACATCTTGCTATAGTTACAGATGAAGATCTAAGTCCAATTTGCGCTTTTTGCTATGGTCTGTTGTCCATTCTATTTGAGCTGTGATTGGATCAGGTACATGAACATATGCTTGTAAAGCATCAATCAACTCCTCAGCATCTGAAGCTGAGATGAGAATTCGTCGTGCTGAGTGTGGGATAAACCTTTGTTCCACAGCATGATCAAGGAAAGATAACAGACCATCAAAGAAGTGGTTAACGTTTAACAAACCTATCGGTTTGTGGTGCATATTCAGTTGTGCCTAAGAGACTATTTGGAAAATCTCCTCTAAAGTACCAAAACCACCTGGTAAGGCAATGAAGGCGTCAGCATTACTCATCATTCTAGCCATGCGTTCATGCATGGAAGCTACTTTATATTCTTCCCCAATTGTTTTCCCTATGTTGCTGGATGCAGCTAGAGCTGTAGGAATAATACCTAGAACTTGGCATCCTCCTACATGTGCAGTTGTAGCCACACACCCCATTAACCCACAGTGACCTCCACCATAGACTAGATGAATTTTTCTCCTGGCCAGCACCATACCCAGGTTTTGTGCTGCTTTCACATATTCTCCATCCTTTCCAGGACTGGAACCACAAAAGACGCAAACATTTCGAAATTGACGAAATGCAGTTCCCTCCATAGCTGCACACACCCAAATTTTGAGTATGAAAATAAAGATACTAATGTGTGCATTTATAGAACTCAGAGAAAGACATACTTATAATAGCTATGCGAATAGGCTAGACATAATGAGAACAACTATGTGAGTGATTGGCGGAGATCAGCTAAATTGAAGGTGAAAATTTCAAAAATGACGGCAAGCATGTATATGTACAGTAGTTATGACTGTGACCCATCTTAAGCACGTAAAGAGAATAAGGTCAAGAATGGCAGTGATATTGAATTTATTGTAGACTCTGAAGGAATTCTAAGATTGGGCAAGCGATTGTGTGTATTTAATAAAGAACTTAAGGAAGAAATTATAGAGGAAGCCCATAGATCCATATATACAATTCATCCTGAGGTAACTAAAATGTATAAAGATCTAAAAGAAATTTATTGGTGGGATAGTATGAAGAAAGATATAGTTGATTTTGTATCTCGATGATTAACTTGTCAACAGGTAAAAGTAGAATATCAAAGACTTGCAAAATTACAATATCAGATAGAGTATCTGAATAAAAATGGGTGATTATAGATAGGTTCAAACTTGTCTTTGAATAAGATAGTAAGACTTCATAAGGTATTGATATCGATTATATCTGATCGAGAACTATAGTTCACAGATTTTTTTTAGAGAGCATTTTAAGAAGTTTTGGGCAGAAGTTTTACATAAAATACCGTAAGTTTTCTAATAGGTGAGTGAGTAAATGACTATTTCGTTTGTCAAGATTGTGACTTGGGTGATGTTTGATATTTGGATAGTATGTCATGAAAATATATAAATGTGTGAAAAGTGAATTGAAATGGATAAGTGGCAGACATGATATGAATAGTGAAAGTAAGATATGTTAGGATTGCTTAAGGATTGGATAGTGATAGAAAAATGTTATAAGAGAAGGATGTGAACATATTGGGTTTACTGGAAGATAGATAAGACAAAAGTAGGAAATTTGTGATTTCAATTGGTTAGAAGTGACTAATGAATGAAATCTTGGAAGAATATAACTTAAAATAGTGAGTTTAGACACCGAACTATATAACGATTTTTAGATGAAAGGAATAGAAAAAAAAATGATGGCCTTATGGTGCTTTGAGGAATGTAATAAAGTGTATTAGTGGTACTGAAGTTCTTGAGGGATAAAATATAGAAAGTAGGATTTAAATTGATCTTTGAATTATTAATTTGGAAATATGGAGAATATTCTGAGAATCATGTCCGAAAATAATGTAAGTAATCAAGATATTTGTGTTAAAGGTTTAGACTATGCTAAATCGAATTTAGTATTTAAGATGTGAATTATGTTGAGATTGGAAATTCATGTATGAATAATTGTTGAGAAAGGAGATTTCAGAAGAAGCCATAGATTGTGAATATGGATTACCCGAGGTAATAAGGATATAGTGAAATTTTTCATTGGCAGGTATGTTGGCAAGTACGAATTGAATATATTATCTCAAGAGAGTTATTCAGGAAGTCTAAGGTTCTTTATTAGATTATAGTATGACTGATACTAAATTTAAATGATGTGTTTATACATTAGAAGTTATGCTTTAAGTATCTTTATATTATTGTGGTGAAAGTTGTGAGAAATTAATTGTCCTTAGTTGAACTTACTCATAGCAGTAATTATCATGCCAATATACAATGGCATCACTTGAAGTTTTACATGAACATCATAGGTTTCTTAATATGTGAATAAATTGAGAAAAGTTAAACTTTGGAAATCTAATTTGGAATAACATGCAATAGATAAAATATAACTTATCTAAATTGATGATGCTAGTTTGGAGAGCATGCTTCAAGCATATGTTTTTGAGATTGGTAGGAGATTTCTTAACAAAATTTGTTTATAATAAAATGATATTAGAAGATTTAAGCCTTATGTAAGAGGTGTTACAAATGTTCTGTTAAATGACTCAGTGGAGTTATATTTATTATAAGATGTCATTGATAAAGTGAAATTGATTAGAAAAAGAATACTGAAAACTCAATACTAGTCAAAAGTCTATAAGGACCATGAATGTTGAGCACTAGGAATTATCAGTTGGTGACTATATATTCTTTAATGACTCACCAATGAAAGAGGTAATGAGATTTAGAAAGAAAGAAAAGTTACACCCTCGGTATATAGAACCATTTGAAATTCTTGATAAGATCGGTTCAGTGGTTTATTGTTTGGCTTTACCTCCTAAATTGGGTAATGTCCATCCAGTTTTACATGTGTCTATGCTACAGAAATATTTATCGGATTCTACACATGTTATACAATGTCCATAGATTCAGTTACAGAAAGATTTAGCCTATGAGGAACAACCAGTAGCAATAGTGGACAGATAAGTAAAGAAATTACGGTCAAAAGAATTACCTATAGTAAAGGTGATATGGAAAAATCACTCTTTTGAGGAAACTACTTAGGAAAGAGAGGACATATGTGCTAGATATCTGCATTTATTTGAACAATGAGATTAGTATTTATCTGCAACTGTGGTGATGAAATTCGGGGACCGAATTTCTTTAAGGGGGGAAGAATGTAATAACCGTAAAATTTAACAAAAATTCCAATTAAAGGAAATTTAGAATAAAAGAGAGAATTTTGAAAATAGAGATAAGAACCATAGAAAATATGTATATTTATTACATGGATTAAAGAATTACAAAAAAAATGAGAATTTATGTTTTGGCGCGCTATAAGCAAATATATTTTTATTTGTTTAAAAATGATTATGTTTTACTAAAAGTAAGTAGACTTTTAAGTAAAAGAAGTATTGTATTGCTTAAAATAATTATACCGGCCTCTATTGAATTTTTATGGTATTTTTAGAAATATTCTTTCTTTTAATATGAATTAAGATATTTGTTTTGAAATTTATTTTATTATGATTTTTATTAAGAAAAATTATGATTTAAGAGTTTAACTAAAGATTTATGAGAATGAAAATTTTTAAGAATTTTTGGGATATTTTATGATAAAAAATGGAATTTATATGAATTTTTATAAAATAAAATCCTATTATTAATTATTTAATAATAATTATTATTATAAAAAAAAAATGAAAACGAACGATAAACGAAAATCGGGGCGGCGAAGAATCAGAAAGAAGGAAGAAAAAAAAAAAGAGGAATAGTGCATGCATAGTGAGTGCATAGTAATTTCAAATTTTATCTTTCGATTTGGAGTGCTTAAGGGCTTCCAATCTTAAAACTGAACGTATTATTGGATTCAGGACAAAGAGTACTTCAGTTTTGACCGATCAGTTTTTCAAATCAACCGTTGAATCGCCGTAGATCTGAAGTAGAAAATCTCGATAAAAGGTAAGTTCTGAAAAACCTTACTTAGGGACTTCTAATTAGAAATCTGACTCCGTAGATGGATTCAGAAACTAGATAAACATTATGATATGAAATTGTTTTGTTGATTCGATAAAAATTTTGTGACAGTGAATAGTGTTTTTCGGCGGTGAATAGTGCGGTGAATAGTATTTTTTGGCGTGAATAGTATTTTCCGGCGGTGAACAGTAACCAAGCTCATTTAAGGTTTTTGGACCTTCTGAACTCGATTTTGGGGTCTGTTTTACCGAATTCAGACCAGAAACTAGGATTTTAGGGCTGTCCAATCTGGAGCCCTTACCTGTGAGTGGGTTTTTCATACTATAGCGCATGTTTTATGAATTCAGTTTATAAATCTCTCTCATATGATTTTAACTAGTTGGAATGTATGCTAAATTGTTTTACTGCTTTGAAAACCAATATGTTCCAACCATGTTAGAAATTATAAATTTCAATCCTAGTTGAACTCTAGGTATGCAGGGCAAGCATCTAGGCTGATAATTCTCCATTTGAGCTAGATTTATAGAAATGCGAACTTAATCATAGAAATGAACTAAGTTAGCCATGAAATGATTTGATGCATGATGAGCATCTATGCGACGTCTACGGACGATCTATGTTTAAAATGATTTGATGCATTATGAGCATCTATGTGACGTCTACGGATGATCTATGTTTAAAAGGGAAAGTTTATGATTATAAAGGTCTCCATGGGAATTCATGGATGAGATATATTTTATAACAGAATTTTATGCATGAAAAGAGCTAGATGGAGAATTATAGTTTTATTATAATGTTATTGAAATGTTTTACTTTAAACGCTTTGAATAGCATATTTTCAAATGTTTTCTATTGGAGGACCCCTTTTAGATCACTGTTAGCTAGCCGCAGGTAGTGCTAGCCCTGGTGCACCATGATCATGTTAAGGCTTCGGCCTAGGATACTGTGACGGGCATATGACTGCCTAAGACACAGGGATTTAGGGTTGACTTATGTCTTCGCCTACAGTGATTGCCATACCCATTGCTATGTGCTTGGGGAAATTTAGGGTGGACTTATGTCTACGCCTACAGTGATTACCCTACCCTTGCTGTGTGCTTGGGGGAGATGATAGATCTGTTAGGAAAGACCTCCAATAAACTGATGCATTTTTCTTAAAGATTAAATATTTCTAAACAAGCTCATTCATCATTGTTATTGCATAAATATCTTCATTTATTACTTACCATGCATAATTGATTTGCTTACGGTTATTGAGTTAATCCTGTTTTATCTTTTGAATATACATTTGAATTGTTTAGCATTCTTTCAATAAATTATGGTTAAATGCTTAATGTTTCTATTGTTATCTTTACATTTGGATTTCAATTATTAAACCCATTGCGAAACACTCGTGCTTGGTTTGCCCTGTTTCAGTTATAGTGTGATTTACTCATTCACTGAGATGTGGTAATCTCACCCCTCTTTTGTTTCCTCCCCACAGATAGTCAAAGAGACTTTGATCCAGCTACAGCTTCGTAGGAGGCTGAAGATAGTGTTGGTGAGCCCCAGTTTGGGCAAGGCTCTTTTGTATTGTTTATTTAGTTTAGT
The DNA here is from genome assembly GCA_037074535.1 of Gleditsia sinensis. Taxonomy (NCBI): domain Eukaryota; kingdom Viridiplantae; phylum Streptophyta; class Magnoliopsida; order Fabales; family Fabaceae; genus Gleditsia; species Gleditsia sinensis. Next base: position 14,641,667 of record CM073465.1, read on the forward strand.
TATGTCTAGAGTATCTCCATGAACATACAGGCAGGATCCTCGCTTCTTGCGTATTTTGATGTGTTGTTTGAAAAAATGGTTTTATATTTTACAATAATGTTGGTATTATGAGGCCTTGGGCCAAGTTGAATCACATGAATATTATGAGACCATGGGCCAAGTTGAATCAGAATGTTGGATTCATGAGATATCATGAGATATATATATATATACATATATACAGTATTTTCTGATATTGGATGTGGCATATGTGGCCAGTTATATTTATTATGTACTCTGGATTGTGTGCTGGATTTTTGTGCATGCTATGTGTTAGGCTTGCGGCTAGGGGGAAACCCTTATGTCGTGCCGGTCATGTGTTCCATCATTTGGGGCCGTGACACTTAATTTGTTGATAAGTCACACACTCGGCCACGTAGGTATGGATATCATGTTTCATATTTGGCCAACATAAATGTTCTGAGATGCGCTTAATGGTCTTTGGAAAACTTGCATGTCCCCCAAGACTCGAGGCATGGCATTCGTGAAGAACGATGTTAATGAGAGGGGACCCTTCAGGTAGGTAATATTTGTTGTGCAAACACAGGACCCCGTCCTGGATGGTGAACCCCTTGGAAGCTATGCCTTGTTTGACTACTGCTTGGAGTTTCTGTAGCTCCTTATGGGAGTTGTTTTCCTTTTGTAGTTGCTGCCAGAATGTAGAATTTATGTATGACAATGCCCACATGAATCCTACTTCGTCGTCCACCTCCTTAGTCCTACGCGATAGGGCATTAGCCACCACATTAAATTTTCCCAGTCTATAAACGATGGTGTAATTGAACCCCATGAGTTTGCTGAGATAATGTTGTTGCTCAGGTGTTTGTAAAACCTGAGACATCAACTCCTTTAAGCTCCTGTGGTCTGTGATGATTAAGAATTCCCTGCCAAGTAGGTAATGCTGCCATTTCCTAACCGCCTGGGTGATGGCATAGAGTTCCTTGACGTATGCAGAAGCTTGGCAAAGTTTAGGGCTAAGCTGCTTGCTAAAGTAAGCCAACGGGTGGCGTTTCTGTACAAGGACTGCCCCTATACCTGAGAGGGAAGCATCTGTTTCTACTTCAAATTCTACCGTGAAATCCGATAATGCAAGTACGAGAGCTTGAACCATTGCCTTTTTGAGGTTCTGAAAAGCCGTAGTAGCTTCAGTGGTCTAATGGAAACTATCTTTGCACAACAGCTGGGTGAGTGGTGTAGCTTGTTGGGCATAATGTCTAATGAACCTCCTATAATAGCCCGTGATGCCCAAGAAGCCTCGAAGCTGTTTGGTGTTGGTTGGCTTAGGCCAATCCACCATCGTTTGGATCTTTGCTGGGTCAGTGGACACCCCTGAAGCTGAGACTACATACCCCAAGCAGTCAATGGTAGGTTAAAAAAATTGACACTTGGATTGCTTCAAGTAGAACTCGTTTTTAACCAACTTGTCAAATACGAGTTTCAAGTAGGATAGGTGATCGGCAGAATTTCCACTATAGATGATAATGTCATCGAAAAATACCGTGACAAACCTTCTTAAATATGGCAGAAATACTTGATTCATAATTGACTGGAAAGTGGCAGGGGCGTTTGTCAAGCCAAATGGCATGACTATGAATTCGAAGTGGCCTTGATGAGTTCGAAATGCTGTCTTGTGGATGTCTAGCTCTTTCATACGCACCTGGTGGTAACCCGAGCGCAGATCCAGCTTTGAAAAGAACTTGGCCCCATGTAATTCATCCAGGAGTTCATTGATGGTGGGGATGGGGTATTTGTCCTTCACTGTGGCCTTATTCAGAGCGCGGTAGTCCATGCAAAAATGCCACGTTCCGTCCTTCTTCTTCACCAGGAGCACAGGTGAGGAGAAAGGGCTATGACTGGGGCGGATGACTCCTGCTTGTAGCATCTTAGACACTAAACGTTCAATCTTTGCTTTCTGGAAATGTGGATAGCGATATGGACGAACGTTTACTGGGGGTGTGCCTTCTATCAAATGGATTTGGTGATCTTCACTGTGTACAGGGGGCAATAATTTGGGCTCTTAAAAAAGCGTCTTATAAGTTGTAAGCAGTCCCTGTAATTCAAAAGGGCCGTCTTGTGAGATAGGAGGGGGGGTTAAGAGGGCCCGATACGTGAAGCTGGAACATACAAGCTATGTTGCCTTCCAGTTTAGCCAATTTTTTTGAGGAGAGAGGCTGCAGATTAAAGGGTGTCTCCCCTTGTAGGCATATGCGTTGTCCCTTCAGCGTGAACTCCATGGTTAACTGGGTGTAATCCATTTGAATGGGGCCTAAAGTCTTGAGCCACTGGCCTCCTAACACCACGTCAACCCCCTTGAGGTCAATGACAAACAAATCAGCCAGTAGCTGGTATCCTTGCATGTCAATCATCACGTTATCACACCGGGAGTTACATAGTAGGAAAGCCTCGTTGCCCACCATGACCTTGAACTGGGGAACAGCCAAATGAGGCGTTTGAAGCTTTCGCAAGATAGACCCCTTAATGAAATTATACGTGCTACCACCATCAACTAGGATGCTAAGAGGCACATTCTGACACCGGCCTGTAATTTTGATGGTATTGGAGCCGAGTTGACCTGCAAAAGCATTGAAGCTAATTTCGGGTGGTGGGCTGGGTGAATCCTCCGGATCATGGGAAATAAGCTCAGCTGGTGGTGGGTTCTCCCATTGTAGCATTTCCACTAGCTAGTCCTGATCGAGTAGTAGATAATAGTGGGACTTGCATTTGTGACCCGGGGCAAACTTTTCATCACAATAATAACACAAACCCTTCTCTCGCTTAGCCTTAATCTCCACTGGTGTTAAGCGTTTATAGGAATCTGGTAAGGTTCTTGTGGGCGGAGGGATTCGTGGTAAAGACTGTAAAGGACGAACTGTTTGGAGAGGGCGTGGGGCAAGGACAGAGGGAGAGTGGGTGGTGGTTGATTGAGCGGAAATGGGTGATGAGAAATGTTTGGGAATGAATCGAGAATGCGTAAGGTGTGAATGCTTCCGTTCGTGGAGTTTTGCTAGAGATACGGCATGGAAATATGAAACCAGTTGAGCAACGAGGAGCTCGTGCTTCAGGTGATCCTTCAGTCCAGCAATAAAGAAGCTGACAAGCCAAGCATCCGTTAGACCCGTTATGCGTGTGGAGTTTTCCTCAAAACGGGCTTGATATTCCTCCACAATACCCACTTGCTTAAGCTCTTTCAAAGCGGCCTTGGGGTCGTCAAAGAAGGTTCGACCAAAACGGAGGAGTAACGCATCCAGGAAAGCCTGCCACCCGTAGAGGTAACCATTGGGGTGCATCCATTTATACCAGTTGTACGTGGGCCCGGTCATGTGTAAAGAGGTGAGAGGAATGCGTTGTTCCCGAAGGGTGTTGTACATGGCAAAGAACTCTTGGATTTTGAAAATCCAATCTTCAGCAGCATTACCATCAAAGGTAGGGATATCAATCCTCATCCCTTTGAGAAGAGAGCGTTCTGGGTCGAACCTGAGAGGATGTGGGGGGTGATGTGGTGGTGGATTCTGGGCAAGGTTTGCATTAGTGGTGGTGGGAATGACGGGCTCTGTAGAGCTCGAAGCCTAAGAGGGTGGGAGGGTCATTAGTTTTTGGAGGAGAGTCTCCACGTTGGACATGGTGGCTTCCATTTGAGACAAACGATGATCGGTGGTCGTCTTGAATTCCATCATGTCCTCTCGGTAGGCCTTGAGTGCATCATCCATTCAGGCGAGACGAGTGCCGTCGGCCATGGCTCTCAATGAAAGCACCAGTTGATAGCATTTTTCTAGGGTTAATGGATAGAACGACTCCTTTATTCGAGAAAAGGATAAACTCCAGGAAAAAACTTCATATAATTCTCATGTCTGCTTTTTTTTATTCCATGTTCATTCATATACGTAAATGTTCAGAAAGGAAGAAAACAACAAAACAGCAAAACAAACATAACAACTCTCGCTCATGATACGCTCTTGACGCTACGTAGAGAATATTCTTCATGCATGGTAGTCTAACAACCAGTACGGAGCCTTTCACTCCCTTTTCCTCCCTTCCGAATCCTTCTCGTGGGCTTTGGGCTCTGGGATGAGATCTTCTTTATTGACGGATCCTTGCGTTGGGCTTGAAGTGCTATCACTTTTGGTGCAATTCCTAAGAAAACTTGGATATGGCGACAGATTCTTCTAAGTTTTGAAACCATAATTATAAAATAACTTGGGATTAATATAGAGAATGGAAAGGAAAGGAACATGTGTTGGAAGATATGGGTCCTATAGTTTACAAACGTTTCTAGAAATGGCTCACGAGTTGGGGCTCCTATATTTGGTTGACTCCTGTTGCAAAAATGGAGATAGGATTTTTTTTGGATACTATATTTAAAATGTGCAATAATTTTTCATATCAAATCTTTGAGGATTGCTAGTTTGTCGTCATGTGTTTGATTTAAATCGCATTTAATAAAATAAATCTCAATTCTTTGTGTTCATCCCAATTTCTTCTATGATTATGTTTGAAAAGTTTGGAGACTATATTGCCGTTCCAAGTTTTCTTAGGAGTCTTGCCAAAGTAGAGAATGTAATATATATATATATATATATATATATATATATATTTCAAATGAAGTTTTCCTTAGTAGTTATATTTATCAACACTCATGCCGTATTGTCAAAAAATTTATTTCCGCCATCATCATAATTTTAAACCGACAAAAAAAAAGAAACATAAATAAAAATTCTCAAAAGGAAGGATCAGTGTAAATATTTATTGGCTAATAAGAATATTTAAAATCTTTTCATGGTTATCCCACATTCATGATTCACAAAAGAACGGAGTTTTTTTTTTAAATTTCTAATCATGTTAAAGTTGTTCTTAGTAGGTTAAGATTTCTCATCATGCATAAAATACATACTAAGATTTTTTTTCTTTATTTTTAATTAAAAATTGATAATTCAATATAGAGAATTTAAATTATATAATTGTAGTTAGAAAAAAAAGAGAGAGAAAGTTTACCATCGTTTTATCGCAATCATGGAAAAATATTCCAACCTCAATTACACAAACCCAAATTCAAGACCTTAGTGAACAATTTTAGAGGTTCTACATTTCAAAGAATCTCTCTCTCTCTCTCTCACTCTAATCTTAGTTTTTTGTGTAGTTGAAAAGTTTTTAAACACTAAGTAATGTTTATATACCCAAGTCATTTGCTGCCAATTACATCTCACATGACTCATTGAAATACAAGACATGCACAACAAGAAATAGAACATGTAGCAACGATGAATAAGATCGTCATTAAAAAACATAATAACAATCATTAAAGTGAAATTATTACTAAAGCAAGCCTTAGATATGGTTTTACCTAGACCGTCGTTGTGTAACGACAATTTTGGAAAAAGCATCTTAAGATAACAATAGTTCCCAGGAACCATCGTTACTTAACAATAGTTTTGTTGAAATCATCATTATATAACAACATTTTTAACAAGGCCGTCATTACTTAACGATGGCTTTTGCTAAAAATATCATTAAGTCCATTTAATTCTTCATCATCCCATAGCTTCTCCCCTCCCCTATTGTTACTTAATGATGATTTGGTTAAAACTATCATTAAGTCCACTAAATTACCTTTGTTATTTAACAACAGTTTTTAAAAAGCATTCATTAAGTCCATTAAATTCATCCCTCCCCTCCCCTCCCCTTGTGTTCTCCATTTTCTCCCTCGCTCTCCATTGGTTTCTCCCTTTTCTCCATCACATTTTCTAATGTTTCTCCACCGGAGTGCTTCACTTCATTGACTTCTTCTCCATCAAATGCCTCTCTCAGTCTCTGATAATTAGGGTTTCATCTCTCCTTTCTCTGTTGTTCACTCTTTTTCCCTTGGTAGTTTGTTTATGCTTTGTTATGATTTTTTGTGAATGATAGAAAACAATGAACATTTACTTGTAGATTGAATAATTTGTTGATCTCTAAGGCTAGTGGAATTAAGTTTTGCCATTTTTTTTGGATGAATGAATTATAACAAACGATGAACTTTTACTTGAAGATTGAGCAAATTGTTGAAATTGTAAGCTAATGGAATTTTTTTTGCCATTGCTTTTGGGCGAATGACAAAAGTTTTTGCCAATTTTTTGTAGCTTTAGATAATTTTCATTAAATATATTTGTAACCAATCAATTTTTGAAATATTGTAGTAAATAATTTTTTTAAGTTATAAAACTTAGATGTTACTACTAAACGAATTGTACATTATTTAGTACTTTTTATTTTACCAAAAATAACTATTTAAATTATATTTAACTAATACATTTGACACATCTATTCAGTAGTGGCTATTCAGCCTCTGTAATTGCTCTTTGCTATTCCTGTTGAGCAATCAATAGTAGAGATTTACAAAGGTTTTGTAATAGCTAGGAAGGGACTTGTATGTTCTTCCTAAGAGTATGCAACAAATATGTATTTAAAGAAAATGATATTTGACACCATATCCTATCAATCTAAGTTTTGGAATTTTAATTTAATTTATCTAGTATAAGAATAGGCAATTTTACCTTCTTATTTTGAAATGATTCATAACAAGAATGTGAAAGCTTTAATTTTGTGATGCTTTCAAAAATGGACAAGTCTTGGATTGCTTAGCCTCGGAATACCTATGAGTACTTGGATGAACATAATAGATTTTTAGACTTTGCATTTGCTAACTTGAGTGTGGATAGTAGAATAATATGCCTATGTCCTAAGTGTAGGTTTAGGAAATTGAAGGTAACTATTTCCACAAAATTATAATTTCTAGGTTAGGTGGTGCACACTGTCGCAGGTACACCCAAATTGATAAATTACCTCAAAACTAACCTGTAGTAGTGGGAGTAAGGGACGATCCCACAGAGACTGGTATTACCTTATGTGATTAAAAAAATTGGGGATTGATAATCGCAATTTAAGTAAAGTAAACAATAATGAAAATAAATAAGAGAGAGTGATTAATGATAGAGACGTTGGTTTCAGTTGATATCTACCGTCAAGCGATTACATTGATCATTGACAACATAATCAATCTGTAATTGAATATCTATCATTGGGGTTCTAACCCTGTTTCTCCTTAAGTCTAGTAAATTAATGACAATCGCACTAATTAAACCCTAATTAACAAGCAATCCTTTAGCACATCGGTAAAACATAACTTGTTAACCGCATGAAGAACTAGAGAAACTGACAGAGCTAAACAAATATAAACACATCGACTATATCTAATTTAGTTAATCATTCATCATAGGTTCAATGATTTATAATCCAAAATGTTCAAACCTATTTGCCTCATGAATCGCAGAATTGAAGACTTTGTTCAAAACACAATTCAGCGGTAGATTAAGACAGACAATATACTAGTAGACCTCCTAGCAATCATATGAATAATCATTAAGAAGAAGAACAGATGAATAATCAATACTCAATTCAAATTGAAACAATAAAATTAAATCCAAATCTCACAATGTATGAAAATCCCTTAAGGTTTCAATCTACCTCAACCAACTAAAAAGAACTAGCCACGTAGGGCAATAAGAAAATCTAAAGAAGAATTGAAGAACTTGGATAAAGAATTGGATGCCTTCTCTGCTTGCTTTCCTCTCTTTTTATATATTAACTCCTCCTAATCGAAGTAGGAATGTATTTAGGTCAAATCACAGTCCATCGGGCTTCAATTTGAGTGAAAAGACCTAAAATTGCGAAATCAACAAGTCTGTACGGCGGCGGGCGCCGCAGCACTCAAGTAGAGCGCCACGACGCCCTCAGTCAGCATTGCGATGCTCTATGGTTCCTGGGGAGGGACGCCGCGGCGCCTATAACCAGCGCTGCGGTGCTCTGAGCTAGCCATGATGGGCCGCCGCGATGCTAATTTACGAGCTCTATGTTTCTTCTTTCCATAGCCGCTGGAATCACCTCAATTGGAGCTCAAATGGGCAAGATATACCTCCATTAGTGATGAAAGGTCAAAAATTAGCATTTTTCATGATTTTCTCTCTATTTTTCTCTTCTTTTCTTCTTTATTATTCCTAAAACATAAAACACAAAAGTTAATTAAATCCTATTTATTCACTATTTAAATAAAATAAAAAGTAACATAAACTATGCTAAATACATGCTTAATTTATAGCATGTCAAATACCCCCACACTTACTCTTTTGCTTGTCCTCAAGCAAATTAATTCATGTGAACAATATTCAATAAATCAGATGAGTGAAAGATTTACCAATATGTAGCCTCATAGTAAAAATTGTATGCTCTTAAAGAAATTTTAGAAAATTTAATGACTATGTGCAATATTCAATTCAAATGCAATTCAGAATTTATTTTCTAGAGCCCTGAGTGTGTGTGTGTCTTTGAGCAGTTCAACCATCTTTCATTCAAATGAGTTTATATATTTCAAGAAATCAGGTATGGATCTCTTTGTAGTATTTCCATATGTTTATTTTTCATGCCACTCTCCACTAATGTAGGTCAAAACTACTTTTTAGGATCAAAAGGACTTTATTTAGCTTGTAATGTGGCCAGGGTATAAGGTGGGATAAAGGATATAAATGTAGGCTAAATCACCCAGTACCACATGATTAAATATGATCTCTTGAGCACTTTGCTTTTCTCTTTTGTTTTTCAATAATAATTTTGGGGAGATTTTCTCCTCACACTCCGTTTCTTGCTTCAATTTAATCTATCATTTTCCTCTTTTTCTTTCACACACAACATTTGTTCTTATCCTTTTTGTAAATAAAGCTCTACAATACAAATATTTAGCAAAATACTCATGGAGTGAGTGAATAGGATAAAGAAAAATAAGGATATTCCTATAAAATTTGGCTTTTGACTCATTTATGGATTTTAGAAAGAAAAGTTCATTAAGCTCAAAATAAAGGGACTAGGGATATTTCATTACTCAGGTTAGGCTTAAAAGGAGATCTAGAACCTTTTTGAGATCATAAAAAATTTCTTTAAGTTGTATAAACTTTCTTTAAATAAAAGATAAATTAAATACCCAAAGTTGTTGTGCAAAATAGTTGCAGGATTCTAGAAAATTGGTAATAAATTGCAAATAAATTAAAATTACACATAATTATGATTTTCCTACGTTTCTCAGGAGCTATTAGCAATTTAAACATTTATATCATTGGCTATTGGTTTCACTAACACAAACTCATAAATTAAAATTTTGTTCACATACTCACCTCATGACAGGACTAAAAATGAACATATCATAGAATTGTAGCATGCATCAAAGTAGGAAAGTGCACAAGTGTATGATTTATTATACAGTCATCCAGCTGAATCATAAAGTGACCCCCCCACACTTAAAAACATACATTGTCCCCAATGTAAGAATACAAAAGAAAATATAGTAGGGACAAGTAATAAAATAAGGAGGGGTTCAGTGAAACTTCCTTGATTAATTATCACCATCCATCTCATCATGCTTGGGCCTAGGCCTAAAGGGCAGTTCAGGAGGCACCGTGAATGCTATTGGGAGTTGCAGGGCATGGGCTAGCTGGCTGAAGCAAGCAGTGTGGTGCTGCGCTATGGAGTATTGGTAAACGGCTAAGTCATTCATCTGATGAGTGAGGACCTCTGTTCGCTCCCATAGATCTTCAATAGTGTGCTGGGTTGGTGGTGGAGCTGAACTGCTACTCGGTTCTGCTGTAGGGATTGGTTGAATCCCTAGATCCTCCTCTACTGTCGCTTCATGGCCTTTGTACTTCTGTATGTCGGCATAGGTAATAGGTCTCATTGGGTGAATGAGAGCTTCTGGGGAATCCCAGCTTACCCCTACTTTCTGACATAGACCAGTAATTAAACTGGGGGCAAAGAGGGATCTGCCTCTAGTACTAATACAGCCGACCATCTGCCTATGAATAATCTTACCGACATCAATGGAAAGGCCCTTTAGTATCGTATAAAGCAAAATGGCCCTATCTTGCCTGACTTGACTCATGTTGAAGCTAGGCATTAATCTTGCTGACACGAAATAGTACCATGCTTTAGCCACTTTATTCATATCAGCCCTAGCAAAGTATACCAGTTGGCCATTGCTATCCAATTTCCAAGGGCCCCGTTGTAGCATAGAGTGCATATAACGCCTTCAAAGTCAATGTATGATTGAAGAAGCGCCGTATATTCATCATCCTCAATGTTATGTAGTGAATAGAATTCATTAATAGCATGCAGAGTGAATGAAACCATCTTGCCTTTAATTCGTGCTTTATGACATTCGTGAACTGTAGCATTGCAGTAGAACTCATGTACTATGGGGATAACTCCTGGTTCTGGGTTCCTGTAGAAAATCTCCCAATGCCTATAGGGGATATTGTCTTTGTGAGGTAGCCCCTCGGTGATAATAAATCCATGTTCTAGAACGATGGGCTTATTCACCACCAATTTGATGTGGTGTAGATAAACCTCTTCAGTCACAAATGCTACGGTGTCAAATGTTAGAGGGTCCTCAGCTCTAGTCTTTCTTTTTGAGATACTCGACTTGCAAGTTTTTGGAGCCATATGCTTGGAAAATTCACTAAGGCCTTCTACCGAACACCTTGTGTGCGCTTTGAAAACTTGGAAGAATGAGTGGTTGATGCTCAACTAGAATTCCCAATTCAGTGCAAACCAGTAGCAATTAAGTATGGGAATCAATTGCAGTAGGAAAAATGAAGAGAACTGTAACCAATTTAGCTTGAATGGTGGCTGGAGATTGCAAGATCAAATATGCCTTTGAACCCTAGAAAATTGTCTTGGAATCCAACTCAAATGCTGAAAGGGGTGTATAATCCTGCAAAAGAAGATGAAAAATCATGTAATGTAAGGAAGATAACATAATGGGAGGTGGGTATGGTTGATTTAAGGCAAGAAAGTGGATTTAAAGGTGAAGAGGATGCAAAATCGGAGGGGAAGACGAAGAGGGCGTGCGACCCTATTATAGAGAGCACCGCGGAGCTCTATGCTGCAATGCGGAGCGCCACGGCGCTCACCCATTCTGGGTTAGTAGCGCCGCGGTGCATGTACGTCCACAGTTCTGCAAATGTTTTTTATAAAGAAAAATTAAACTATGAATGGAAAAAATAAGAAGAAGAAGAATGGTTGTTGGGTTGCCTCCCAACCAGCGCCTTTGTTTTACGTCGTTGGCTCGACATAAACTAAAAAAAATCAAGGAGGGTCTTGAAGAGTTGTCCATTGTGATTCCTCTTGTTGAAATCCTTCATAGTAAGGTTTGACCCTATGCCCGTTGACTTTGAAGCTATTCTGGTTATCCATGCTTTTTATTTCAACTACACCACGAGGAAAAATATCAGTAACAATAAATGGTCCCTCCCATCTAGAACGAAATTTACCTGGAAACAACCGGAGCCTAGAATTATAGAGGAGGACTTTCTGTCCTTTGGTAAACTCCTTGCGTGAAATCATACGATCGTGTAGGATTTTAGTTTTGGCCTTATAAATATTTGCGTTTTTGTAGGCCTCGTTTCTAATTTCTTCTAATTCCTGAAGTTGTAATTTCCTGCATTCTCCACTTTCTTCCACATTCATGTTAAATTTCTTTATAGCCCAAAATGCTTTATGTTCCAATTCAACTGGAAGATGACAAGTTTTTTCAAATACTAACTTGTATGGAGACATACCAATTGAAGTCTTATAGGCTGTTCTGTATGCCCATAGAGCATCATCTAATCTGAGACTCCAATCCTTGCGGTTGGGATTTATTATCTTACTAATGATATTTTTGATTTCTCTGTTGGATACCTTAGCTTGCCCATTGGTCTGGGGGTGGTATGCAGTTGACAATTTATAAGTGACATTATATTTTTTTAATAGGGCTTCAATAGTCCTATTGCAAAAATGTGTTCCCCTGTCACTTATCAAAGCTCTTGGAATCCCAAATCTTAAAAAAATATGGGATTTAATTAAATCTGCAACCACTTTAGAATCATCAGTCCTGGTGGGTTTAGCTTCCACCCACTTTGAGACATAATCCACAGCCAACAAAATATAATTATATCCATATGACAAAGGAAAATGTCCCATGAAATCAATGCCCCAAACATAAAAAATTTCACAAAATAATACTGGTGTTTGAGGCATCTCATTTTTTCTAGATATATTACCTGTTTTCTGACAGTTAGTACATGACTTACAAAAACGATATGAATCTTTGAAAAGAGTAGGCCAGTAAAAACCGCAGTCCAACACTTTCTTTGCTGTCCTCTTTGCTCCAAAGTGTCCTCCACATGCATAAGAATGGCAAAAAGTTAGAATTGATAAAACTTCAGAATTAGGAATACATCTTCTTATAATTTGATCTGAGCATTGCTTCCAAAGGTAAGGACCGTCCCATATGTAGTATTTGGCGTCACTCTTGATACTATTTTTAGCTGCCCTGGTCAAAAGAGGAGGTAACTGATTAGTAGCCAGATAATTTACAATATTTGCATACCATGGCATATGAATTGAAATTGAAAATAAATTTTCATCTGGGAATGATTCTTCAATTTTCAATTTTTCTTCCACATGTGTCAGGCGGCTTAGGTGATCTACTACATTGTTTTCAGACCCTTTCTTGTCTCTAATCTCTAAATCAAATTCTGTAAGCAGTAGCACCCATCTGATTATCCTAGGTTTAGCCTCCTTTTTTATCACCAAATACCTCAAAGCTGCATGATCAGTAAAAAAAATAATTTTAGTGCATATTAAATATGATCTAAATTTTTCTAATGCAAAGACTACAGCTAAGAGTTCTTTTTTAGTGGTGGTATAGTTCTTCTGGGCATCATTTAGTATTCTAGAGGTATAATATATCACATGGGATGTGTTTCCAATCCTTTGCCCTAGTACTGCTCCAACTGCATGGTCACTGGCATCACACATAATTTCAAAAGGGATGTTCTAGTCTGGTGCTTGGATGATTGGAGCTGAAATCAAGGACTCTTTCAATTTGTCAAAAGCTTCCCTGCATTCTTCATCAAATTCAAAAGAGACATCCTTCTGAAGCAATTTGCACATAGGTGCTGCTTTCTTAGAAAAGTCCTTTATGAATCTCCTATAAAAACCTGCATGGCCAAGAAAAGAACGAACTTCCCGCACATAAGTGAGATAAGGTAGAGTTTGTATAATATCAATCTTTGCTTTATCTACCTCTATTCCTCTTTTTGAGACAACATGGCCTAAAACTTTACCTTGTTCAACCATAAAATGACACTTTTCAAAGTTTAAAACAAGGTTAGTTTCTTGACATCTTTTCAAAATTAGTGAAAGGTTATGCAAACAATCATCGAATGAATTCCCATAAACTGAAAAATCATCCATAAATACCTCAATGAATTTTTCAAGGTAATCTGAGAATATGTTAACCATACACCTTTGAAAAGTAGTAGGGGCATTACAAAGCCCAAATGGCATGTGCCTATATGCAAATGTCCCAAATGGACAAGTGAATGTTGTTTTTTCCTGGTCTTCAGGAGTAATTGCAATTTGGAAATAGCCTGAATAACCATCAAGAAAATAGTAGTAAGGTTTACTAGATAATCTTTCAAGCATTTGATCAATAAAAGGTAAAGGAAAATGATCTTTTCAGGTTACAAAATTTAATTTTCTATAATCTATACAAACCCTCCACCCATTTTAAATTCGGGTGGGTACCAATTCCTCCTTTTGATTTTTTATCACAGTTATTCCTGTTTTCTTGGGAACCACTTGCACTGGGCTTACCCAATGACTGTCTGAAATAGGGTATATTACCCCAACCTCCAACAATTTAAGAATTTCTTTTTTCACTACATCCATCATAGGTGGATTTAGCCTTCTTTGGGGCTGTCTAGATGGTTTAGCTCTTTCTTCCATCAATATTCTGTGCATACATGTAAAAGGGCTTATTCCCTTAAGATCAGCTATGGTCCAACCTATTGCAGTTTTGTGTTCTTTAAGAACTTGGATTAGTTTTGTCTCTTGATCATTTTCAAGCTTGTTGGAGATAATAACAGGAAGTGCTTCTCCCTCTCCCAAGAATACATATTTGAGGTGATCAGGGAGTGGCTTCAGTTCAGGAGTAGGAGCCTACACAACAGAAGGTAGAAGAGAAGTATCAGAAATTGGTAATTCTATATAAGAAACATTACCTGTTGGTGGTTCTTCTGAAAAACCATTTAGTGCAGCCAGTTCCTCTTTTGTTTCTTCATCCAATTCTATCTTACCATCATCCTCTTCTATGGATTTGCTCACAATCATGTCCAATTTATCCTGTCCATCTAATTCAAATACATCATGTGCTAGGGAATCAAAGATATCTATAGAATAAACAGGAGTATCATCACCTGGATGTTTCATGGCTTCATACATATTAAAATTTATTACTTCACCATTAAATTCCATAGTAAGTGTGCCATTGTGAACATCTATCTTGGATTTTGAAGTTTTCAAAAATGGTCTCCCTAATAATATTGGGGATGTAAAATCCCTATTTTCCATGTCTAGTACATAAAAATCTGCAAGAAAAACCAAATCATCTACCTGTACCAAAACATCCTTAATTACTCCTTTAGGGTATGCAGTGAACCTGTTAGCTAATTGAATGACCACATTAGTAGAGTTCAATGGTCCTAATTTCAAGGAAGCATATATAGAATATGGCATGACATTTATGGAGGCTCCTAAATCCAACATAGCTTTTTCAACATGAGTATCCAGAATTTTACATGGAATAGTAAACATACTTGGATCCTTGCATTTAGTGGGGAGTTTTGTTTGTATCATGGCAGATACGTTCTGACTCATTTGAACATTTTCAAATCCCTTCAATTTTTGCTTTCTTTTTTTAGTGCATAATTCTTTCAAGAACTTTGCATATCTTGGTACCTGCTTAATAGCATCTAGGAGGGGAATATTAACTTCACATTTTCTAAAGATGTCATACAATTCAGAAGTTTTCTCATTTAGCCTATTCTCTTTATGAGCTTCTGGAAAAGGAGGCACTACTTCATAATTTAAATTAGAAGGAGACTTACTTGTAGGTGCTTCATTCTCCTTAATTGATTTTTCAGTTTTCTTAGGAGAAGAGGGTACTGGTGGGCTTTCAATTTCCTTACCATTCCTTAAAACAATTGCACTAGCATTTTCTCTAGGATTCACCACAGTTTGAGAAGGTAACTTACCTGAGTTCTGAGCATCCAATCGACTCACTGTAGTTGCTAACTGACCTATTTAAGTTGTCAGATTCTGAATGTTAGCTCTTGTCTCTTGCTGAAATTGATGAAAATTATGTACAAGAGTTTTCACAATATCTTCCAACGAATTACTTACCTGGTGATCCTGGGATGCATTCTGTCTAGGATAATAGGCTTGCTCATTTTGTTGAAAATTTTGTCCTGAAGGCCTATTTTGTGCATTCCCATATCTGAAATTGGGATGATCCTTTCATCCAGGATTGTATGTATTAGCATATGGATCATACATTTTTGGTTGGCCAGGAAAACCTCCTACAGAGTTTGCTTGTTCTGTGGATTCCTCTTGAAGTGTAGGACACATGTCAGTTGGGTGCCCTGTGGCTAAGCATATTCCACATACTTTAACTTGCTATAGTGTACTTGTAGCCATTTAGCGCACAAGAGAAGTAAGTTCAGATATTTGATTCTGAAGAGAAGTAGTACTTACCTCATGGGCATGCCTAATAGGAGGATCATGCCTAACGCCAAACTGTTGGGAATGGGCAACCATATTTGATATCAGGACTCTGGCTGCTTCAAGAGTCTTATCTACTAGTGCTCCTCTACTAGCTGCATCTATCATGCTCCTATCTCTCTGCAAAAGACCTTCATAAAAATATTGGATTAGTAGCTGCTCACTAATCTGATGATGTGGGCAGCTTGCACAAAGTTTCTTAAACCTCTCCCAATATTCATAAAGCGTTTCACCATGCAATTGCCTAATACCGCATATTTCTTTCCTAATAGTAGCGGCTCTAGATGCAGGAAAATAACGTTCTAAAAAATTCTCTTCATCTCATTCCACGTAGTGATAGTACCAAAGGGCAAATAATACAAACAATCTTTGGCTAAATCTTTTAAGGAAAAAGGAAAAGGCCTGAGTTTTATTTGTTCCTCAGTTACTCCAGGGGGCTTCATACTGGTACATACTACATGGAACTCCTTCAGATGTTTATGCGGATCTTCACCTGCAAGACCATAAAAACTTGGTAAGAGATGAATTAATCCAGATTTCAACTCAAAATTAACATTGTCATCAAGATTAGGAAAAGTAATGCATAAGGGTTGTTGATGCAAATTAGGAGCTGCAAGCTCCTTCAGAGTGGGGTGTCTGGCCATGATTACTTCCTCCTTATCCTGATCAACGTCTTCTTGAATTTCTCTTCTATACCTGTATACAGATTTTCCAATATCTGGATTGAACTGTAAATCTTGAGAATTAGAAGAACAAGTTACAGGCATAAATAAAAAAAAATCACAAAAAGTAATGACGCAGTCCCCGACAATGGCGCCAAAATTTGGTGCGCACTGTCGCAAGTACACCCAAATTGATACCTTACCTCAAAACTAACCTGTAGTAGTGGGAGTAAGGGTCGATCCCACAGAGACTGGTATTACCTTATGTGATTAGAAAAATGAGGGATTGATAATCGCAATTTAAGTAAAGTAAATAATAATGAAAATAAATAAGAGAGTGATTAATGATAAAGACGTTGGTTTTGGTTGATATCCACCGTCAAGGGATTACATTGATCATTGACAACATAATCAATCTGTAATTGAATATCTATCATTGGGGTTCTAACCCTGTTTCTCCTTAAGTCTAGTAAATTAATGACAATCGCACTAATTAAACCCTAATTAACAAGCAATCCTTTAGCACATCGGTAAAACATAACTTGTTAACCGCATGAAGAACTAGAGAAACTGACAGAGCTAAACAAATATAAACACATCATCTATATCTAATTTAGTTAATCATTCATCATAGGTTCAATGATTTATAATCCAAAATGCTCAAACCTATTTGCCTCATGAATCGCAGAATTGAAGACTTTGTTCAAAACACAATTCAGCGGTAGATTAAGACAGACAATATACTAGTAGGCCTCCTAGCAATCATATGAATAATCATTAAGAAGAAGAACAGATGAATAATCAATACTCAATTCAAATTGAAACAATAAAATTAAATCTAAATCTCACAATGTATGAAAATCCATTGAGGTTTCAATCTACCTCAACCAACTAAAAAGAACTAGCCACGCAGGGCCATAAGAAAATCTAAAGAAGAATTGAAGAACTTGGATGAAGAATTGGATGCCTTCTCTGCTTGCTTTACTCTCTTTTTATATATTAACTCCTCCTAATCGAAGTAGGAATGTATTTAGGTCAAATCCCAGTCCATCGAGCTTCAATTTGAGTGAAAAAGACCTAAAATCGCGAAATCAGCAAGTCTATACGGTGGCAGGCACCGTGGCGCTACGGAGAATATGTCACAGGGCGCCGCGGCGCTCCGAGCTAGCCTTGATGGGCGACCGCGGTGCTAACTTACGAGCACCGCGGCGCCCAAAAAACTCTGGATTTTGCTGAAGTACCGAACACAAAAGTTGTAGCTCTATGTTTCTTCTTTCCATAGCCACTGAAATCACCTCAATTGGAGCTCAAAAGTGCAAGAACTACCTCCATTAGTTATGAATATCTATCAATCTGTAATTGAATATCTATCATTGGGGTTCTAACCCTGTTTCTCCTTAATTCTAGTAAATTAATGACAATCGCACTAATTAAACCCTAATTAACAAGCAATCCTTTATCACATCGGTAAAACATAACTTGTTAACCGCATGAAGAACTAGAGAAACTGACAGAGCTAAACAAATATAAACACATCGTCTATATCTAATTTAGTTAATCATTCATCATAGGTTCAATGATTTATAATCCAAAATCCTCAAACCTATTTGCCTCATGAATCACAGATTTGAAGACTTTGTTAAAAATACAATTTAGCGGTAGATTAAGACAGACAATATACTAGTAGGCCTCCTAGCAATCATATGAATAATCATTAAGAAGAAGAACAGATGAGTAATCAATACTCAATTCAAATTGAAACAATAAAATTAAATCCAAATCTCACAATGTATGAAAATCCATTGAGGTTTCAATCTACCTCAACCAACTAAAAAGAACTAGCCACGCAAGGCCATAAGAAAATCTAAAGAAGAATTGAAGAACTTGGATGAAGAATTGGATGCCTTCTCTGCTTGCTTTCCTCTCTTTTTATAGATTAACTCCTCCTAATCGAAGTAGGAATGTATTTAGGTCAAATCCCAGTCCATCGAGCTTCAATTTGAGTGAAAAAGACCTAAAATCGTGAAATCAGCAAGTTTATACGGTGGCAGGCGCTGCAGCGCTACGGAGAATATGTCATAGGGCGCCGTGGCGCTCCAAGCTAGCCTTGATGGGCGGCCGCGGTGCTAACTTACGAGCATCGCAGCGCCCAAAAAACTTTGGATTTTTGCCGAAGTACCGAACACGAAAGTTGTAGCTCTATGTTTCTTCTTTCCATAGCCACTGGAATCACCTCAATTGGAGCTAAAATGTGCAAGAAATACCTCCATTAGTGATGAAAGGTCAAAAATTAGCATTTTTCATGATTTTCTCTCTATTTTTCTCTTCTTTTCTTCTTTATTATTCCTAAAACATAAAACACAAAAGTTAATTAAATCTTATTTATTCACTATTTAAATAAAATAAAAAGTAACATAAACTATGCTAAATACATGCTTAATTTATAGCATGTCATTAGGCATGTGGGAACTCTTATAGAAAAACCTTATGTAGAACATCATATAATGCCACAAGTGAGAGAAGAACCAATTTGTAGGGATGACCTTGTACAAGACATGGTTTATGATGCATTTGGGATTCATCATGAAAATAAAAGTGTTGATTCTATGGAGATGTCAGTTCTACTATTATGACAAAGGATGAATGATAGTATGAAATTTTTTTGAGTTAATTAAGGATGGGTAACAAAAAATATATGAAGGGTGTGAAAGGTACTCAAAATGATCCTTTTTGGGGAACTTGTATCACATCAAATATTTGTGTGGGATAAGTGACAAGGCTATGTTGATTATACTAGAGTTGTTGGCTGATATCTTCCTACATGCAAATATTCGACCTTCATTTCATGAGGCAAAAAAACAATCAATAAACTAGGGCTCAACTACACAAAAATCCATACATGTTCAAATGATTGCATGTTATATTGGGGCAGGATGTAAATAGGGACATTTGTAAAAGTGAAACACATCTAGATGGAAACTGAGGAAGAAAGGTAAAAAGTGGAATAAGGTGCCTAACAAAATCCTTCAATATTTTCTACTAAAGCCACGATTGCAAATGTTGTTTATGTCTTCTAAAACTACTGAACATATGAGATAGCATGCCATAGATAAGAATCGTGATGGCATGATAAAGTATTAGATGGACTCCAAGGCATGGAAGAAATTTGACATGATGAATTGTCAGTTCATGTTAGATTTCATAATGTACGTTTGAGGTTGTCCACTGATGGATTCAATTGTATGGCAACTTAAGTATAAGTTACAACATATGACTAGTGGTACTAATGTCTTACAACCTTTCTCCTTGGATGTGTATGAAATAAAGTTCCTTCATTGTCTCAATGATAATTCCAAGTAGAAAGGCACCAGGAAATGATATAAATGTGTATTTATAACCACTAATAGAAGAGTTGAAAGATTTAGGGTTTGCTAGAGTTGAAACATTTGATTCTTTCACCAATGAAATATTTAATATGCGTGCATATGTGATGTGGACTATTAGTGATTTTCCATGCCTCGGAACCTTATCTAGCTGGAATATTCATACTCGGTTATTTTGTCCATATTGTAATTTTGACTCAACCTCTATGCACCTTCATTATAGTTCAAAGTGGTATTTCATGGGCCATCATCACTTCAGAATTTAAAGTATAAATTTATATTAACGTACAGTAGATTTGATAGAAAGGAAGAAGAAAGAAATGCCCCTAAAAATAACTAGCTCAAACATCTTAAGACAACTTGAGAATGTTGATGTTATATTTGGTAAAAATGTAGAAGTTAAAGGTTGGGAACATATACCTCGAGGAGCCAGTGATGTTGATGCTAATAGTCAACAATGGCATAAGAAGAGTATATTTTCTGAGCTTCCTTATTGTGGGAAGCATTGGTTATACCATAATCTTGATGTAATGTATATTGAGAAAAATGTTTATGATAATGCGCTTTTCACTTTGCTTAATGAGTCTGAATTATGAAAAGACCACTTAAATGCATGGAGACACTTCCAAGAAATTGGTATTAGGTCTTATCTTTGGCTCATTGAAAATGGTAGATATCCTCCAACTTTATTCACTTTGACAAATACAAACAACGACGTCTTACTCAAAACAATAAAGAATATTACTATGCCAAATGGTTATTCAAGTAAAATTCTTATATGCATTGATTTGAGACAATGTAAGATTTGAAGATTAAAAAGTTATGACTCATGTTATTATGGATCAACTTCTACCCTTAGACAGGAGGAAGACACTTCTTAAGCAAGTGTCTGTAGTTCTAGTTGAATTGTGTTCATTTTTTAGACAAATATGCAATAAAGTGTTAAATGTGAATGAACTTGATCAGCTTCATAATAGAGTTATTCTCACACTGTGTCATCTAGAAATATTATTCTTGCATTCATTGTTACAGTTCACTTAACTATTCATTTAATTTAAGAAGCCAAGCTGGGAGGTCTAGTACAATATTGATAGATGTAACCTATAGAAAGGTAAATATATATTTCTTTTATGCATTCTTTTTCATTTTTTCATTCTTCATATCTATAACTTAATGTATTATGTATAGATATTTAAAGAAGTTAAAGTCTTTCATATGAAATAAGGTAAGGTCAGAAAGCTCAATAGTTGAATCTTACTTAGCTCAAGAAGTTTTAATTTTTTGTTTGAGCTACTTCAATGGTGTAGAGATGGTATTCAATTGACTTT
Source organism: Gleditsia sinensis (assembly GCA_037074535.1). Taxonomy (NCBI): domain Eukaryota; kingdom Viridiplantae; phylum Streptophyta; class Magnoliopsida; order Fabales; family Fabaceae; genus Gleditsia; species Gleditsia sinensis. The sequence continues at coordinate 14,662,760 of CM073465.1, forward strand.
TTTATGTATATAATTAAGACAATCTTGGGTTGTCCAACGCTAACACTTTATTTCCACTAGTTGGCAGTTTTGAGTAATTTACTCTTTCTGTAGTAGAAACATTACAAGCATATCGTTATGTGCTTATCAACTACACAGAAGTGGATCGTTTCCTTCGGTGAGTAAATTATGTTTATTAGATTAATGTTTAACTAATTAGTATAGTGATTTATTTACCTTTCTGTATGTCATATAGGGAATTTAAATACTATGTAAGGCATAATTTTAGAAGTCAAACACGGTCTTCTACTAAGACGGAAAACATTTGTATAGAGTTTGTTTCATGGTTTTCTCATGATCTAAATACATGTCTACCATTAATATATGCATCAATTATAAACACTTTAAATCATCACTTTTTTTTATTTCAGATAAAAAATGATGTCTATGGATCTAATTCAATTGATTTGAAATTCCTTGCCTTTGGGTAACTTGATAAAGCAAGGGAATATAGTGCATATAATATCAATGGAATTAGATTTTGGCATTAGCATGATACCAAGGATTGAAAATTCAAATAGTTAAGTTTTTGGGACATTTGGGACAAGAAGTTATGCTAGTAGTAGCAACAGTTATATGCATTTTGGAGGTGTTCTATATTATGAAAAATTATTAGACATATTTGAATTAAATTACCATGGTCACTTTACGATTACTTTATTCAAGTGTATATGGACCAATACAACTAATTTTAGAGGTATTACTGATGCGTATTTTCGCAAGTGTACGAATCGTTCAAGTAATAAAGTGTACAAAAGTACGGATATCGAACCCACAAGGAATGGTGTTACTAAGTACCGAAATTGACTAATCCTAATTTTATCTGAAAACCAAATTGTTGATTGTGTAAAAGACAAATTAACTTACAAATAAATGCAAAGAACACAATTAAATGTTTGTTCACAGATGATTAAAACGCTAAGGCATTTGATTTCGCTGAATCAATTCACTCCAATTTCATGGCATGTTATATGAGGATCAAAGTTACAATTGATGGTTGAAAAACCCGAACTTATCTAATACTCTTTCTCAAGTTATATTAGAATTACTTGTCTATGCTAATCAACTATATTTCTATGAAGATTAATCACAAACAAGCACATTATGATCTATGGAATTTCCAGGATAACCACATACATCATGCATTAGTTCTCACACTCGCATTCAACATATGGTACTTATCACAAGAAGCATTCATTACACATCTCCTCTCGGTCTCAATATAATGCAACTAATCATCTAAATTTTGGCCAGAAATTCAGAAGCATTGAGCATGGAAATAAATACTCAACTGAAATCAATGAACTCATATACCATTAACCACAAAAATCAGAGTTTCATGATTCAACTACATCATAGCCTTAGCAAAAATGAATTAGCTCATAATTAAAATAAGAACAACAACTATCTCAACAGAATACATCATTACAAATTCGAAATAAACTGCAGAAAAACAAAGCTAAGGAGAAGAGATGAAAAACTCTTGGAGATGAACACTTGGCAGCAACTATGGTGATGATCCTTCAAGATTCTCCAAGCTTGATCTCCAAAATGGCTTCCTCTCCTCCAAAAACGCCTATTCTAGGTCTATTTCGCCGTCCCCTCTCTCTGTACCTTATGGTATTTATAGATCTAGGGTTTTGGGGACAAATTTGGAACAAAAAGTCACAAAAACGCGTTTGGCCGCCGAAACTCGCCGCCGGCGAACCTGTTCTCGCCGCGGCGAGATTTCTGGAAAAAATATGAAATGCTGATTTTTAGGATTTGGCCGGCGGCCAGATTTATTTGGCCGGCGGCCAAGTGGTCTCGCCGGCGGCTAAATATTTTCGCCGGCGGCCAATTCTGGATCATTCAAATTTCGTGCTCTCGGGAAAATTTTGCTGCAGCATTCTCGCCGCGGCCAAAATATTCTCGCCGCGGCTAGACTTCCAAACCTTGAAATCTTGCTTTTCTTGATTCTAACTCAATCCCGGTCATTGGCATTTGTCCCAAACTTCTCCAAACTTATTATTTTACCTGAAATTGCACTTTAAACACGAAATACCCGTGAAATGACATTTGTGGATTAAATAATCAAATAACCACAATTTTCACACAAATATCAATATTAAAATCATAACAAAAATGCAATAATATGACTCTTATCAACAACCCCCAACCAGCTTCTTGCTAGTCTCTAGCAAGAAAAGCGATCTATAAATAAATTCAAAGGAGACATTAAAAGAAAAATTCAAAGAAAATTTATTGTCTTTACAAAATTGTATTAAGCATATGCCATAAACCTTTAAACCCCTAGGTGGCCCTAGTAGGACGAGTGGTAGTCTCGTGAGGGCTTCCAGTGATGATACCCACAAACATCTTACCCTAAATTATACTAACTCAAAATACTCAAATCACACACAATTAATTTGCACAAATATTTCAAAAATTGTAAATATCACATAACACATAGAATAACTAAATGTCACCTAAGCTTTAAGAAATCTCAAATGCCAATGTCACTTTTGTTATTGACTCTTAAACATCCATCATACCACAAACCAATAGCCATAATGCCTAGATAATATTATGCACAACATCCACAAACACAAAGGTGAAATCTCAAACTCCATATGCTCATTTTTCAAACCTCTCTCCACTAATAAAAGAAAAATACACCATTTTGGATCAATAGGACTTAATATGCTTGTAATGTTAGGCTTAGGTATTTGGTTAAGAAAAATGGGAAGTGTCAAAATACAAATAAGAGAACTTATTAGATTAAACACAACCAATTAAGCAAAAATAAAACCATTAAACCCACATTGTTTCTTCTGATCATATCCCATTTTTCCAAGGATAAACAAAATTCTTTCTCAATCATTCACTTCAGTATAACCATCACTAATACTCTTTTATTTACTAAAATGTGAAAGCCCTCTTCTTTCTTTCTTTCTTTCTTCTTTTTTTTTTTTTTTTTTTTACAATAGATAACCCCCAACCAAATTCTTTCAATATATGTGGAAAATAGCATTCCAATTGCTCTTTACAAGTTTGTGTTCAAAATTAAGTGCTCTTAACAAATAAGGTAGGAATTATATATATATTGTGGCTAAATAAAAGGTAGATTATAGAAAGGAAAAAGAAAGAAAAATAAGGCTAACAATGTATATAAATAGGCTCAAAGAGGTAACTAGTGATATAAGAATAACAAGGTAAGCTTAAAAATGGCACAATCGATCCAAAAACGGCCTATATCATATCCTAAACAGTGCAATTTCAAATTATTTCGCCTCAAGAGGTTTTCAAATGAGTTCTAGAGTTTTTTGAGATCACAAAAATGTCCATGAAAAATTCGCACATAAGACTTCTCTAAGCATTTAGACTAATCAACCAAGTCGTACCACATACCAAAAGAGTCGCCAACTAAGTAAAATCAACATATGAAATTATCTTTAAACCGAAGCAAAATTTAATGTCTTCTAAAAGCTACGTGTTATCACAATCACATTATTATCATCAACATGCAAATTAAATAAAATGCAAATGAAATCGAAATGCAGACACACAAACAAAATTACTAAAAATGAAATAACACAATTAAACACACAAACAAAATAACACAATTAAAACACAAACAAAACGACTAAAAATGAAACTAAGAAAAATGTACCATTTATCGTACCCCCAACCAAAACCTTACATTGTCCTCAATGTAAGAAAGGAAAACAACGGGTTTTTATTTTAACCCTAGATGGGAATGGTAGTGGCTTTAGCTCAATCTGGTTGGCTTCCTTCTTGACCACTGAGGTTGGAGTTTCATTTGTTCCCAAGTCCTTGAATGTTTGATCACTAAACAAATATGCATCATGTTCTAACAGTAATTCTAAACATTGTCTCACTCCCTCGTCTTTCTCCTCAATTGTTGCAGATTTCAAAAGGCAAGCTTCTAGTGGTAGCAATGGAGGTATCTTTTCAAAAGTTTCTGGGATTAACCTGTCAAGGGTGTTAATTTGAAAACAAGAATATACCTCACTTGGAGATTTCATTGCTTCAAAAACATCAAAAGTCACTTGTTCATCTTGCACCCTTAGAATTAGTTTTCCTTGCTGAACATCAATCAATGTTCTTCCAGTTGCAAGGAATGGTCTCCCCAATATCAACGGCATCTCTCTATCTTCCTCCATGTCAAGCACCACAAAATCTGCAGGAAAAATGAATTTGTCAATTTTAATTAAAACATCCTCAATTACCCCTCGAGGATATTTCACCGATCTATCCGCTAATTGTAGAGAAATTGAAGTAGGTTTTACTTCTCCCAGGCCTAGTTTCCTGAAAACAGAAAGTGGCATCAAATTAATACTTGATCCTAAATCACATAGGACTTTATCAAAATTGCAACTTCCTATAGTACAAGGTATAGTAAAACTCCCTGGGTCTTTCACTTTCTGTGGCAGTTTTCTTTGAAGAACTGCACTGCACTCCTCATTTAGCATGACAGTTTCATAATCTCCCAGCTTCCTTTTCTTTGATAGAATTTCCTTCATGAATTTTGCATACTTGGGCATTTGTTCCAACATCTCTGCAAAAGGAATGTTAATATGCAATTTTTTAAAAATTTCCAAAAACTTACCAAATTGATTATCAAGCTTTTTCTTCTGCAATCTTTGAGGATATGGGATAGGAGGCTCATATTTTGCATATGGGGAAGGTTGAACATCTTGGAATGTTGATGGCTTTTCTTTAGCTTCCTCCATCTTTTGCTCTGATTTCTTCTGCCATTCAAGTTCTTTACCACTTCTCAATGTGATAGCCTTTACATGCTCTGTAGGATTTATTGTGTCACTTGGCAATGATCCTTGAGGCCTTTCTGCAATCTGCTTTGAAAGCTGACCCAGTTGGTTTTGGATGTCCCTGTTGATTGCCTCTTGATTTCTGAAATTTGTTCTTGACTCCTCAATGAACTTCCCCAAAATTTCTTCCAAATCTGTTTGTTTCTTCTCTTGGGGTTGGTAGGAAGATGACGGTTTGAATCCCCCTTGGTTATTTCCCCATGACAAATTCGGATGATTCCTCCAACCTGGATTGTAGGTATTCGAATATGGGTTATGTGGAGGTCTTTGGAAATTTGAGACATAGTTGGCTTGTTCAGCATTTGGTGAAGCAAATGGATTTCCAACTTGGCACTCAATACTAGCATGATTTCCACCACATAAATTACATTCTGCAGTTCGTTTGGATTCAAACTTGGATGACAAAGAATCCACCTTTCTTGAAAGAGCAGCAACTTGAACCGACAAAGCATTCACGGAATCAATTTCATGCACTCCTGCTGGTCTTTTTGCAGTTACCCGCTCTGAATGCCACTGATTGTTATTTTCTGCCATAATCTCTAACAACTCATGAGCATCCTCTGGTGTTTTTCCCATTAAAGACCCTCCAGATGCAGCATCAATCATTGCCCGATAGTTTGAAACCAACCCATTATAAAATGTAGAGACTTGCAGCCAAATTGGTATACCATGATGGGGGCACTTCCTCAACATTTCTTTGAATCTCTCCCAAGCTTCATACAATGATTCTTGATCATATTGTGTGAAAGATGTGATTTCATTCCGCAATTTTGCTGTCTTAGCAGGAGGAAAGAACTTGGACAAAAACTTTTGAACTAACTCATTCCATGTTGTAATTGATCCTGGTGGTAATGAGTTTAGCCACTCCTTGGCTCTATCCCGGAGCGAAAAAGGAAAAACCCTTAATCTTATGGCATCTTCAGACACACCATTTATCTTGTAAAGATCACACACCTCCAGAAAGTAAGCAATATGTGCATTAGGATCATCCTTTGACATTCCCCCAAACTGATTTGATTGAACCATTTGGATAAAGGATGGCTTTATCTCAAAGTTATTGGCTTGAACAGTTGGCCTCCTTATACCCGAAGTGGTTCCAGCAACATTAGGTGCAGCATAATCCCTCATAGCTCTACGATTTCCACCTCCCTCAACAAATTGTGGATCCATGGCTGATTGTCTATTAGGAGCGGAGGTTGAACGCCTTCTCTCTCGGTTTAGACGCCTATATGTTCGATCAATTTCTGGATCAAAAGGAAGAAGGTTAAGGCTTCGTGCACGTCGCATACAAAAGTCCTACAATCTGAAAAATCAACCAGCACTCACACAACACTAAGTTACCTCTTTTTTTTTTTTCTTTTTATGATAAATAAAATAGAAGAGCAAAACAAATAACTGAAAAATCTGCAAGAAATGACTAACTAAATAATGCAAACAAGCAGCAACAACTCTAAATGAACAAATGTTCAACACAACTCACAAACTCAATTTAGAATAAAAATAAAACTGAAACAATGATAAAGCAAATTAACTTCAAATTAAAACTAAGATTAGGTAGTATCGATATTAATAATCAAACCATTCCCCGGCAGCGGCGCCAAAAACTTGATGCGTATTTTCGCAAGTGTACGAATCGTTCAAGTAATAAAGTGTACAAAAGTACGGATATCGAACCCACAAGGAATGGTGTTACTAAGTACCGAAATTGACTAATCCTAATTTTATCTGAAAACCAAATTGTTGATTGTGTAAAAGACAAATTAACTTACAAATAAATGCAAAGAACACAATTAAATGTTTGTTCACAGATGATTAAAACGCTAAGGCATTTGATTTCGCTGAATCAATTCACTCCAATTTCATGGCATGTTATATGAGGATCAAAGTTACAATTGATGGTTGAAAAACCCGAACTTATCTAATACTCTTTCTCAAGTTATATTAGAATTACTTGTCTATGCTAATCAACTATATTTCTATGAAGATTAATCACAAACAAGCACATTATGATCTATGGAATTTCCAGGATAACCACATACATCATGCATTAGTTCTCACACTCGCATTCAACATATGGTACTTATCACAAGAAGCATTCATTACACATCTCCTCTCGGTCTCAATATAATGCAACTAATCATCTAAATTTTGGCCAGAAATTCAGAAGCATTGAGCATGGAAATAAATACTCAACTGAAATCAATGAACTCATATACCATTAACCACAAAAATCAGAGTTTCATGATTCAACTACATCATAGCCTTAGCAAAAATGAATTAGCTCATAATTAAAATAAGAACAACAACTATCTCAACAGAATACATCATTACAAATTCGAAATAAACTGCAGAAAAACAAAGCTAAGGAGAAGAGATGAAAAACTCTTGGAGATGAACACTTGGCAGCAACTATGGTGATGATCCTTCAAGATTCTCCAAGCTTGATCTCCAAAATGGCTTCCTCTCCTCCAAAAACGCCTATTCTAGGTCTATTTCGCCGTCCCCTCTCTCTGTACCTTATGGTATTTATAGATCTAGGGTTTTGGGGACAAATTTGGAACAAAAAGTCACAAAAACGCGTTTGGCCGCCGAAACTCGCCGCCGGCGAACCTGTTCTCGCCGCGGCGAGATTTCTGGAAAAAATATGAAATGCTGATTTTTAGGATTTGGCCGGCGGCCAGATTTATTTGGCCGGCGGCCAAGTGGTCTCGCCGGCGGCTAAATATTTTCGCCGGCGGCCAATTCTGGATCATTCAAATTTCGTGCTCTCGGGAAAATTTTGCTGCAGCATTCTCGCCGCGGCCAAAATATTCTCGCCGCGGCTAGACTTCCAAACCTTGAAATCTTGCTTTTCTTGATTCTAACTCAATCCCGGTCATTGGCATTTGTCCCAAACTTCTCCAAACTTATTATTTTACCTGAAATTGCACTTTAAACACGAAATACCCGTGAAATGACATTTGTGGATTAAATAATCAAATAACCACAATTTTCACACAAATATCAATATTAAAATCATAACAAAAATGCAATAATATGACTCTTATCAATTACAATTGATGAAATGAGATTTATGTCTATTTATTTTTCATGGTTGATACACATTGATGATAGTGAGGATGACGTGGGTCATACATCTAAGCTTATGAGGTTCACCAGGTGCAATATATGCAAGATAAGATGGAAAAAAAGTGGAGCATGGTCATGCATATGAAATCGTGTGACTTATATGACATTGATGAAGAAGATGACGATAATATGTATGAGAGTGACCATCTCTAAGGTCAAGATTTAGAAATATTATTTTTAGATAAGGAAGTAAATTTGTGCTTGTCTTGGTTATAATCTTTATTATTTATATTTTTCTTTTTTACAGTAAATTTAGTTATATTATAGGTGTATTAAATTTGAACTTATGTTATTTTTCTTAATTAACAAGAATTGTGAAGATGAATATATTTAGCTTAGTCACTGTAGGTAGAGCAGGTGAATTCAACTCCAGGAGTCCTTTACCCAAACCTGTAGCTAGTGAGGGTGGATAGCCGAGGGATATGGATTCACTTGATTCCTGAGCTATCCCATCCACCTTCCTTACTCCAAACATCTAGGGACCTGAGTAGGAGTTTGATGTTAACAACCTTTTTGCATAGGAGGACGGATCCTGTCAGTTTGCATAGTATGAACGAGCAAGAAGAAGCAGAAGAAGTTGGTTTGTTGATGT
>CM073465.1:14678851-14696351 GCA_037074535.1 Gleditsia sinensis
TGTCAAACCTGTTATCATCCATAAACATATCAACAAAAGTTTTAATAATCCCATGACATTACATAAAAATATCACCAATCAAACATACATAACACAAAGTCATAATAACACAAACTATCATGATCCATCAGCAGCATTATTATTTTGGTCATTGTTATTATTCTCTTCTCTAGGTGGAGACGTGGAGGGCATTCTGATACTACCATCTATCATGAGGCGTCGAAACATCCGATCCCATTCCTCCATCTTCTGCTTTAACATAAAATTTTCATCTTCACTCTGTTTGAGCCGTGCAGATAAAGCCTCAATTTTTGCATTCATAACAGAAGAGGAACTTGCTGAGACTTCATCAGAAGCGGAAGACCTAGAAGAAGAAGTTGCTGCCAATACATTATGTGCTTGAGATCCCAGTCCATATATCCGTCCTTTATTGTTCATGCCGCCAACCACATCCAAATAAACAACATTGTCTGAATGTTGAGTGGAGTGTTGGCTAGAACCCTCATCGGTCTGAGATGTGGATCTCTCAGCTATTTTTGTTCTATACATTTCCTGAAAAAATAAAATGATAAAACAAAATGAATATTTGTAAAGAAATGAAAATAGAAGAGTAGTGATTACATACATCAATTCTTCCTTGCTGGTCGTTGAACCACTGCGATGGCTTTCCTTTGGGCCGGTGAAGCCGCTCATACAACTCAAAACATGTCGGTTCTTTATTCATTTGCACCTTCTAAAATAATAAAAAGTTAAATAATATTGAAGTAAAAACTTAAATCACTATATATTTGAGAGAAATTACTCACCATTCGTTTGGCATGCTCTCGTGCAGATATAGACCCTCCACTATGTACATTAAGTCCTTCTTTGGAGAGTCTATTTTGTTTATTTTTTCTGGCTTTATCTTGCCAGTCTTCACTATCCCATTCAGCCCTTAATTGTTGTAGCTTCTCCGGTGGAATCCAAACACCCTTGTCCTCACCGCTACGCACTTTAAACAATGCATTTTTCAAGGCTGTTGATCCCCTACTGGCGAATGACCTTTTAATATTTTGCTCATCATTGTCCAACCACTTAAAATTTGCCTAAACAAAGAAAGTAAACAAATTAACATAACATTCACACAGTTTTTAAAAAGATATCAATAAATATGATAGAAAATGTTACATATTACCTTGAACTCCTCGAACCACATTTGAATGGTATTGTTGTCAACTTTTCCCCAACTGGACCAAGCACCTTCAAATTTTTTCTTGAAAATTGTTGTGATGACACCTCTTGTTAAGATGTCAGGATAAAACCTGAAAGTATAGATATCAATTTAAATAAATATACTGACAAAAAAAACACACACACACACACATATTACTTACGTGTTCCCAGATGCAGATCTAATCCAAATTCGACCATCTATGTCTCTTGTTCCCCACTGAATATTCTGTGTGAAAGGAACTGGCTCAACATTTGGACATGCGGATTGATTAGGAGATGGGGCACATATAGTATGTGTAGGTGGGGTAGGGGCAACTGTACTAGAAAGATGAGGAGACGAGGCACTGTAATGAGATGCTTGTGAATGGGAAGATGGAGTAGAAGTATGACAAGTCTGGGAAAATGGAGATAAAGTAGGTGTATGTCCAGTGTGGATCTGGTCAAGCTGAGCTATGTCAGCACCAGGTGATGTGTCTGCCTGTGTATATGGCTGAGAGAGAACCCGTCCCCGCCCTCTACCTCTACCCCTTCTACCTGTCATCTATAGACAAAAAGATAATCATAATCATCTATTTCAATGAAATTTAATGACAATTTAATAATAAAAAAATAAAAATAATTACAAAAGACAATGATAACAAAACTCTATAACCATACTACCATAGATTTATAATCTACTTCAAAAATACATAATATATGTTCTACATAATACACTTAATAAAATGAAACCTAACAATACCTAAACCTCTTCATCATTATCATTTTCTTCCTCTTCTTCTTCATCTTCTTCTTCATCTTCCCATTCTCTTTCTTCCTCAGTATCTTCTTCATCCACATCTTCTATTTCAATATCTATATCTGCATCTACTTCATGTAGGTTCAAAGAAGAACCATATACTTCATCCACAGGGCCTTCAATATCAACAAGACTCTGCTCGAGATTGTCATTTGCAACTATTACAGGCGATTGCATTGATGACTCTTCTTGGTATGGAGCATCACTTTCAGGCAGTACTGTTTCTATTGCAGTTTGTATTGTGGTTCGTGCCTTAGTTTTAATCACTACTAACCAATCACGTTGCCCTTCAGGATATTGTGTATAATATACTTGCATTGCTTGTTGTGCAAATATAAAAGGGTCATAATTTTGATATCTCCTGGATGTTCTAACCTCAACAATCCCATAGTTATCTACCTTTGTTCCATGATTTAAGGTGGGATCAAACCAATCACATTTGAATAGAACTAACACCTTTATAGGCCATCCTGTATAGTGTACTTCAATAATGTCTGTTAAAACCCCATAATAATTATTTTCTATTGTTTCATCCGTACCACCTGGACAACATACACCAAAATTTGTTGTACCCATACCTTGGCCATGATCTTTTGTATTAAATTTATAACCATTTACATAATATGATGGCCATTTGTTGGCTTTTCTTTGAGGACCCCATGCCAAACTCTTTAGACAGGCATCTTCAACATTATTATTTAACACCTAGTCATCAAATATTTAAGTCAGTCTCACATAAGAAGCAAAATGTTAGAAAATAAGAAATTAAGGAGAATTCGTGAAACATACGTATTCTTTAAACCAAATAGGAAACATTGTGGAGATTTGTCTGTCCACTTCCGAGTCAGTCATCCCACACTCTTGTAACATATTAGTATATGTGCTACATTCAAAAAATATGTTAGAACAATTTATAGTGATATATATATTTTATATAACACTTAAATGAGCATTTGATACACTTACGTTAAAAATGGCTCCACTTCAGGACAATTTAGAAGAACATATAAATGTGCGGTTTGCAAGTCTCTTTCTTCTAACATGAAGGATATGCATCTTCCGGTTGGACGACCAGGATAATTAAAGATAGAATGCGGTGGTCTATTTGAACAACCTTGACCTCCATCATCATTTCGTGGTACTTGAGTCCTTCTACATGGAACATCAGGTGGATAATAGTATGATGCAAATGTAGAGGTCTCTTCTACCAAATAAGCTTCACAAATTGATCCTTCAACTGCAGCTGTGTTCTTCACCTTGTTTTTTAGTGTGCGAATAAACCTAATACACTTAATTGTCACATTTAGTACTATGAATACGATTCCATAATTAAAAAAAATAACAAAAAGGAGACGTAACTCTACCTTTCAAATGGATACATCCATCGATATTGCACTGGACCTCCAACCCTTGCTTCGTATGGCAAATGAATTGGAAGGTGTTCCATTGAGTCAAAAAAACTTGGAGGAAAAATTTGTTCTAATTTACAAAGAATGACTGGAATGTTTTGCTCCATCACATGTAAAGTATCCTCTCGCAACAATGGGGAAGTCAATTCTCGAAAAAACTGACTAAATTCTGTGAGTGTGTTCCAAATAGGCTTTGGCAATACTTTGAATGCAATTGGGAGCAAGCGTTGCATAAACACATGACAATCATGACTTTTCATACCAAACAACTTTGCTTCTCTCATGTCAACACACCTTGATAATGTAGAGGCATATCCGTCTGGCAGTTTCAATTTTTTTACCCATTCACACACAGCTAATCTTTGTTGCTTAGTTAATGTGTATTTTGCTTTGGGTTTAATTAACTTGCCATCTCTTCCATCCTGCAACTCTAATTCATTCCGTCTACAAATTTCCGCCAAGTCGAGCCTTGCATTAAAATTGTCTTTTGTCTTACCTTTAGTATCCATCACTGTGTATAAAATATTCAAAAAGACATTTCTCTCAATATGCATAACATCTAGATTGTGTGGAAGAAGATGTGTTTTCCAATATGGTAACTCCCAAAATATAGATTGCTTCGTCCAGTTGTGAATAACTCCATACCCTGGGATATTATCATATGTCTCTTTAGTTATGCTAGGCATATGTCTAACCCTTTCCAACACTTCTTCACATGTTAACCGAGGCGGAGGTGAAGATGTTTCAGTATGTCTCTTCCGAAAAGCATTCTTATTCCTTCTGTAACTATGATCAAGTGGCAAGAATTGTCGATGACAATCAAAGAAACACGTCTTCCGACTATGTCGAAGGGTAAATGCCTTTGAACACTCCATACATATTGGACAAGCAAGTTTTCCCATTGTCATCCAACCTGAAAGCATCCCATATGCAGGAAAGTCATTAATGGTCCACAACAAACAAGCTTTCATGTTAAAGTTCTGTTTTAGTGCGACATCATAAGTCATGACACCAGTATTCCATAAAAATTTGAGGTCATCTATAAGTGGTTGCAAATACACATCAATTCTATTCTTTGGATTGGAAGGACCAGGGATTATAATGGTCAAGAACAAGAACTCTCTTCTCATACACATCCAAGGGGGAAGATTGTAAGGGGTAACAATAACTGGCCAACATGAATAAGTCCGACCTGTTTTATCAAATGGAGCAAATCCATCAGCACACAAACCTAACCTCACATTTCGAGGGTCCATTGCAAATTCAGGATATTTTTCATCGAATTTTTTCCAGGCTTCACCATCAGATGGATGAGACAAAGTGCCTGTTGCCCTCACAGTTTCCCGATGCCATCTCATTTGACTTGCAGTTTGCATTGACGAATAAAGTCTTTGCAGCCTTGGAATAAGTGGAAAATACCACATTTTTTTCATTGGAAGCTCTCTTACTTTGCCATTTCTGATGACCCTTTTGTAACGCTCTTCACCACAAAATTTACAATGACGAAGCTCCAAATCAAGAGGACTATAATAAATCATGCATCCGTTTCGACAACAGTGAATTTTTATACAACCTAATCCTAATTGCTCCACTGATTTCTTTGCACAGTAGAGGTTTTTAGGCATACGATTTTCATTTGGCAATGCATTTCCCATAAATTGTACCCACCGATTAAAACAATTCTCAGAAATGTTGAAGTCTGACTTGATACCCAAAGCTTCCACTGCAGCTGACAATTCAGAATAATTTTGACAACCGTCATACAAAGGAGCATGCGCAGCTTGTAACATATTAAAAAAATTTCTGGCTTCCGGGTTAGGATCTTCATCCCTCTGTTCGCAATGAGCAAAACCTTGTTGCTCTATATAATTACCAATAAATGGTCCTGCAGCATCCATTACCATCTGTTCCTGATCATTAAAGCATGCCTGAAAGTCACTACTTCCATAATATGAGTTTCTTGAAATCATTGGTGGAAAGAGAGGTCTTGGTTCATCATGGTTGGTCCAATAATAATAATTACTCATAAATCCCTTCATACAAAGATGGGTTTTCACTTCATCAACTGAACAATACTTCTGACACTTGCATTTTTTACAAGGACACCTCAACATTCCTACACTTTTAAAATGATCTTGACAACAAGCAAACTCTATAAACTCAACAACTCCTGCCATAAACTCATCTGTAACTGATCTCTTATCAGGACCCACCCTATTATCCATCCACTTACGATGTTCAGGAACTTCCATCCTATTTTTAGGCATACAGAAACAGACTAATTCAATATAGCACAAATTATAATAACATATTGAACCAATACCAACATCAAAGGCATAATGTGAATAGAAATCATTTTTTTGGTTAACAACCCTCCATTTCTTAATTCTTTATCCTCATACAAGCATACATCATTTAAATATTGGCCAGAACAGCAATATTCTAGCCATTTTAGCTTTTTTATGAGACGTAGGTAAATGCTTTTATTATGCTGTCTTGTCTTCACATTTGATAATTGCCTGTGTGATTTTAATTCTACTAGGTCTTACATTCTGTGCTATATGAACCTTATAAGTCATGTGGCTTGTATTTTAAATCTCTCTGCTGCTGTGGACAAATTGTCTAGGGTGCTGGAAAATCTGTTGTCTTCAATAGTTTGATTGGACATCCCGTTTTGGTAAGTCAAATTGCCCACATGTGTTTTTATGATTTTCTTTTCTGTATGCTGACGCATCTCTTTCTGTTGTTTGTTCCATTACTAAATGGGTCATAACATAACCAAACTATTGGCAGCCGACTGGTGAAAATGGTGCTACTAGGGCTCCCATAAGCATTGAATTAAATAGAGATAGCTCTTTAAGCAGCAAGTCAATCATCTTGCAAATTGAAAATAAATCTCAACAGGTTTCTGCAAGTAAGATCTTTAACTAAACTTCTTTTGTTTATATTTTCATTGAACAATTTGGCTGATATGTCCCTGGATATAACATTTATCTGTAAGAAGTTGTACAAGCATTGGTCCTAAGAAGTTCTACAATTTGGCTGATTGTTTTCATTGAACCATTTGCAAGATTTGTTGACAAATTTTTTGGGTGGAAGGATGCCTCCAATTCAAACTGATTCTAGCAACATTGGTGGTTCTAATTCACCTAGAGATACTGTAAGCATTTTATCTTGTGTTTTTAATTGTTGTTGATAACAAGGTTTATCTACATAATTGATAAAAGAGAATTATATATTTCAGAATTATATATTTTTCAGTTTGAGGAAGGCTAAGATAAAAAGCCTTCTATTTTTTGGTTATGTTTTTTGGACAATATGTTGAAGACAAATTGTAAAGGCTTTTCACCTTTCGGTTATCTTTTTGCAAGTATTGGTATGACCTTGAAGAACCTCTAGTCATAGATTTATCTAAGTAAAAGGCAGAGACATGGATATATATCACATGGCATTGTCTTGGTGTTTTTGTTTTTCATATTTCTAATTAATTAATATTTACCACAAGACTTGGACTTACTGATGCACCTTGGAAATTCAATTCAAAAGATAGTAAAACATACACGCAGGAACAGCAAACTAAGAGAAGCGATTTACAGTTTCTCTTATTGCTAAGACCCAATCGGGCTAACCACTTTACAAGAAAAATATTCGATGCCCACTCCAACACCCCCATGCATGCTATTTATTTTCTGATCCTCCATAATTCCCCCTAACTAATCCCCCGCTTCTTCTAACTACTATCCACGTATACATCTTACGTGGACTCCCTAACGGTAAAACCATTATCTATATATCCACGTCACCTAAATGAAACGCTGCGTATTGTATATGCATTTATCAAATGTATCAGAACTCCCCCCATCACTTTGTTCCTTGTCCTCAAGGAACCCGTAATTATCATAAACTAAAATCAGGAAATTGTTGCTGGAATTGATGGAAGTTCATCCAAGTAGCATCCTCCTCCTGTGTGTGACTCCATTGAACCAAAACTTCTGTCATTGCCCTGCCCCTCTTCTGTACCAATCTTCGATCAAGAATCTTTAATGGAATAAGTGGCATGTTGCCCTGTTCATCCAGAGGAGGTAAAACTGATGAAAGAGGTCGATTGCCATGGTCCCGTTTGAGCAGAGACACATGGAAGACATTGTGAATCTGAGTTCCCTCTGGAAGTTGTAATCTGTAAGCTATCGGACCCACCTTCTCCAAAATTTCAAACGGACCATAATATAGAGCTGCTAACTTGTGAAATTTTCGATGAGAAACAGAACTTTGTCTATATGGTTGGAGCTTGAGGTATACGTGATCTCCAACCTGAAATACTCTCTCCGTTCTATGTTTATCAGCCTGCATCTTCATCCTCAACTGAGCCTTCTTCAAATTAGTTTGTAATAATGCAGAAATGGTTTCTCGCGATCTTTCCATCATGTCTACTGCTTCTACCAATGAGCTGCCCGCAGTGTAAGGATTACAAAGTTTAGGATTATATCCATACAATGCCTCGAATGGGGTCATTCCAATGGCAGACTGGAAAGATGTATTGTACCAAAATTCTGCCAGAGAAATGTAACTCACCCATTTATATGGTTTCTCTCCTATTATACATCGAAGATAACACTCTAAAATTCTATTGATGACTTCCGTTTGGCCGTCCGTCTGTGAGTGATAGGCTGTAGACTTAGAATGGCATACTCCCTGGACCCTGAATAGTTCCTTCCAGAAGTGACTAAGGAAAACAGGGTCCCTATCCGTAATGACCGTGGTTGGCCATCCATGAAGCTTGATGACATGATCCAGGAGAAGCTTAACTACGCGAACAGCTGTGACAGGTGGTATCATAGGAATAAAATGAGCATACTTGGTAAGTTTATCCACAACCACCAGGATGACTGAATGACTTAGAGAGAGAGGGAGGCCGATTATAAAATCCATGGAAATGGTTTGCCAAGCCAACGTTGGAATGGGTAGGGGTTGCAAAAGCCCCGGAGAAGCCACGTTCTCATATTTATTTTGCTGGCATATGTGACATTCTTTTACGAATTCCAGGACTTGTCTTTGTAGACCCTTCCAGTAAAATAACTCCTTAATTCTCCTGTAGGTGTTCTCACTACCTGAATGTCCTGCCCATGGAGAGTTATGATAATTCTTCAAGATTTCTGCTCGTAGTTGCGAATCATTGCCTACTACCACCTTATTTTTTCTTTTCAATAGCTGACCATCCCAAGTGTATTTGGGATCAATGCCTGGGGTCTTCAGTAATGTTGTAATTTTTTTCTGAATTCTCTCATCTCTGTCATAGGACAATTTAACCTTATTGAAAATGTCAGAACCTACCTTCGAGATTGCCATCAATAAGGTTGTACTACCCCTTCGTGAAAGTGCATCTGCACCCCGGTTCTCCTTTCCTTTCTTATATTGCACTTCAAAATCTAATCCCATCAGCTTTTCCAATCCCCAATTCTGCATCTCTGTATGCATCTGTTGTTCTAACAAATGCCGCAAAGCCTTCTGATCTGATTTCACTATGAAATGATGACCCACGATATAAGCTGACCATTTCTTCACTGCAAAAACTAAAGCAAATAATTCCCTTTCATATGCTGATTTTGCTTGATATCTAGGCCCCATAGCTTTACTGATATACGCAATAGGTCTATCACTTTGTATGAGTATAGCTCCAATTCCATCCCTTGAAGCATCTGTCTCTATGGTAAACGTTGCATTAAAGTTCGGCATTGCCAACACTGGTGCTTCGGTCAACCTTTGCTTGAGTTGTTCGAAAGCCTCCTGAGCCGACTGCTCCCACTAGTAGGTCTGCTTCTTGAGCATGTTGGTAAGGGGACGGGCAATGAGGCCATAATTCCTTATGAATCTCCGATAGTATCCCGAAAGCCCTAAAAATCCCCTGAGTTCACGTATGTTATTGGGTTTTGGCCACTCCTTCACTGCTTGGACCTTCTCAGTATCTACTGCTACTCCCTAATGAGATATAATATGACCGAGATATTCTACTTGAGTGATGCCAAAGGAACATTTACTCTTCTTTGCAAACAACGTGTGTTTCCTAAGTAATTCAAGGACTTGCTGTAAATGTCGTAGATGCTAATCCCACCCTTGACTATACACAAGAATGTCGTCAAAAAACACCAGCACAAATCTTTGAAGAAATGGCCGGAAGATGTGATTCATTAAAGCTTGAAATGTTGCCGGGGCATTGGTGAGCCCAAACGGCATGACCCTCCACTCATACAAGCCACTATGTGTCCGAAAAGCTGTCTTTGGTATATCAGGGGGATGCATTCTTATCTGGTGGTACCCAGCCCGAAGGTCTAGTTTACTGAAGTAGGCCGACCCATGCAGCTCATCCAACAGTTCTTCGATTAAGGGGATAGGAAACTTATCTTTAATCGTGATTGAGTTGAGCTTCCTATAATCAACGCAGAACCGCCATGATTGATCCTTCTTCTTGACCAATACAATGGGTGAGGCATAGGGACTGTTGCTGGTTTGTATAACCCCCGAGTCTATCATTTCTTTCACCATATGTTCAATGACATCTTTCTGGATCTGTGGGTAACGGTAGGCCTTTTGATTGATGGGATTGCTTCCTTCCATCAATGTGATTCTATGGTCATGGAGTCGGTGAGGGGGCAGACTCTTAGGTTCCTGAAAAATGTCTTCGTAGTCCTTCAATAGTGCTTGCATGGCTTGTTGCTCTGCTTGTTTCTCATCTGGCAGATTTCCCTGGGAACCTGCTATCGTCATGAGAGTGGCTCCTGCTTTGCATGTCATTCTAACTATGTATATTTCTGGAGTGACAGTTAGTTTAAAAGTTCTGGATTCTACTTGCTGCATTCTGATCTCCGGTCTCATTCCTTCTAAGCATATGGATTGACCCTGATGCATAAAAGACATAATAAGCTTCGCGCAATCCCATTGTATCACCCCGAGGGATCTTAACCATTTCATGCCTAATATAGCACCATATGTGGATGATGGCAGCACTAGAAAATCTGCTTTAAATTGGTATCCTCCTGCTTCCCATGGAAGGTTCTCACACTTTGCAGTCACCATGATGTATTCTTCATTGGCTACCATAACCTTGTACCCCCTAATCTGCTGTGTTTTCAATCCTAGCTGTTTTATCCATTTGGAGCTCAGGAAATTGTGAGTACTTCCTGTGTCAACCAAGAAGGGTAACTGCTGTCTCTTGATACTTCCATTCAGCTGCATGGTGTCACTCCCCGTGTGGCCCCTCAATGCATGTAATGAAATTTGAATATCCTCTTCCTCTGCTGATCCAGGTTCCTGCCTGTGTTCCTCCTCAGTTATCTCAGGTTCTTCCGTCTCTTCCTCATGATCTAACCATATTGCGTTCAGCCGCCCCCATACCTTGCAAACATTCTTGTGGTTCCAATCATACTTGTCCCCACAGAATTTGCAGAGTCCTTTAGCTAATCTTTTAGACGTTTCTACTGGATCGAGCTCCTTGAACCCCTTCCCATTCTGTCTGGAAACTTGTTGTGCAGGGTTCTTGTGGGTGGTGTTTGAGGCTTGCATTGAATGCTGCGAGTGAGGGTTGGTCTTAAATTGTCTTGAAGAGTTCGGGAAGGATTTATTGGCCATGCTGCGATAAGAAGTTCCACTATTTGTTACTGATGAGTTTCCCCAACCTTCATTACTACTTCCTCCCCTGGCTCCTTTCTGCCACCCTTGAGAACCATTATCTATGTGTTGGTTGAATCTTCCAGATGTTGCATGATATGACTGTTTGCTTAATTCTATCAGTACCTCTTCCTGGATTCTTGCCATTCCCATGGCTTCTGTGACCGTGGAAGGCTTTTGGAGTCTGATAACCTTTTCTAGAGGTGACTTTAGGCCTCCTAAAAAACAACTTAAGGCAGTTGATTCATCCATTGAGATTCTTGCAATCAATCCATCGAACACCTCCATGTATTCTTCTAACTTGCCAGTTTGTTTCAAATTAACTAGCTCCGATACTGGATCATCAAAACAACTCTCATCAAACCGTGTGCCTACTGCTTTCATGAATTCTTTCCAATCCATGGTGTTGGTACCCTTGGAGCGCCAGAAGTGTTTTTTCCATGCGAAAGCTTTTCCTTCCATCGCCATTAACAGCAATTTTAGCCGTTGATCTACTGGAACCTCTTCTAAGGTAAAGAATTGCTCACACTTATCCCTCCATACTCTGTATCCCGTGCCATCAAAGGTTGGAATATTTACCTTTGGTCCTCCTTGCCATGAATTCGAGCTAATCTCTCCTCTGTCCTCTTTTTGTCCTACTTCTTCCACTGTTGTCTCCCGCTGGTTCATGATCTTATCCATGGACTGAAGAATCTTGTGAAGATGATCTTTCATTTCTTGAAGATCTTTTTGCTTAAGCTCCCGGAGCTCGTTTTCCACCGAATCTACTTTTCCATCGATGGTGCCTATCCAAGATGTTTTTCTTTTATTTGATTTATTTTTCAGGTTGAAGAAGACTAAAATGAAAAGCCTTCCATTTTTTGGTTATGTTTTTTTTGGATAATATGTTGAAGACAAATTGTAAAAGCTTTTCACCTTTCGTTTATCTTTTTGCAAGTATTGGTATGAACTTGAAGAATCTCTAGTTGAGAAGTAACCTTTTGTAATGAACACATAACTCGTTATCATGAATTATTTAGTAGAGATGACATTTGTTAATGAGATATTTTGAATTTTGATGAATATGATTCACAATTTTATTTTATTTTTAAATATACTCTCAAAAATGATAGTTATCAGCTCATTTTCAACAACCATCAATTGTCAAAATATGTTGTAAAAGATTGTTGAAAATAAATATACTTATTTATTTTCAACGGCCATTAATTGTCAAAATAGATGGGTAGAAGGAAGGCATTTTCAACGGTCATTAACTGTTAAAAAATCTATTACACTATTTTCGACGGCCACTAATTGTTGAGAAAAAATTTTAAAATGAAAGAGGTAGCCTAACCTATTATGACACAATTGAAAAGCATAAGTCTTGGAGAATAAAATTAATAAAATCCTAATTGATAATCAAATTTGATTTAAAAAAATATTGCTTCGAAGCCTAACTGATATTAAAAACCTTGTTTTGCATGAAGCTTTAAAAATAGCTCATTACAGGGTTTGATAACTCTGAATGAAAACTAATAAAAGCCCTTGTCTCACTCCTTCTCCCTATTAGAGTCATATTACTAAGTTTAGTCACATAACTATCCTTATCAACAATAAATGACTTCTTTTTTAATGTTAACCATGACCTATTAGCCTAACATACTGCAATGTGCAAGTAAACAATTAGTTGAGCCACTGAGTTTGTCACCTTTATGCAATGAGAAAGGAGAATATATTTTAGCATTTTGGCAAAAGAACATGGATGAATGAATGGTTGATGGAAAATATGGTTTGAAATTGTAGTAAATAATCTTGAATTTAAGTGCCATGTTCTGCATCATTTTGCCACACAACAATGGCATCGATTCAGGTTTTGGGGCATCTAAGAAAAATTACTGCTAACAGCTAATATAAAATTTCTCAAGACTAGAAAGATTACTTGGTTGAGGCATACCTTGTGTAGATAAAACTTTATATCCCCTACACTAACAATGATATCTTATGTCAACTCACTTGCCACATACCTGCAAATGAAATGCGCACTTTCAAGAACTCTCTACAAATAGTGTATATAAAAACAAAAATTTACACATAGAAGAGGATAGGAATCAAGTTTGCTAGCCAGGTTAAAGAGCAAGTACTTGAGAATATTATACACTTTACAAAAAAAAAAAGCAAAAACAGTGGCAACACAATTATGAGCAATCCACTATAAAATATATGATCTAGTATCTAATATGATTATATGACTATTTGGAGTTGTTGACCAATGCTGCCATTTTGTTGTCAAGCTTGTTATAAATATTGGGTTTGTCACATGCAACCACAGTACACCAAGAAAAAAATCATATTCAAATATTTTTATTTTGGCTAAATGATAAATGTATTTATACTTTTGGACAGAAAAAAAAGTGCAAGGGCACTTACAGTTTAAAACTATAACTTAAAAAAAGGATGTCAAGATTTAGAAACAATTGTAATGCACATTCATCAAGTGAACATGACAAGCTATCATACTCAATTATAAGTCATGAGAAGTTACAAACAAAGGAATTAACAATCAAGATAGTTATACAATGATAGAATTTACTAACTATCAAGTAATATAGTAGGTAGAGAAAGCAGCAAAATTTAATCCTACAAAGTTAAATTTGGGTGAACATTCTCAAACACAAAACTCATTCTTCCAAAAGTAGTTTTCTAGTCGATCATTGGTCTTAAAAATTTAGGGTATGGTTGATTTCCTATTTTTCACTTTTTATTTTCATCGAAAACTAAAAATAGCTATGAAAATGTTTTTGTTTACCATTGTCTACTTTTATTTTTAAAAAATGTTTTCAAAATTTTTAATATTGTGGCACACTGTAGTTGCAACACTTCTGTAATTATTATGAACTCATTACAATATGTATTAATAGTTTTTTATTGTTTATATAATTAGAAAATAGTGAAAAATGAAAATAAAGTAAAAACAGAAAACAAATACGTTTTAAAAAATATGAAAAATAGAAAATGAAAATCAGTTTCAAGAAATAAAAATTAAAAATAAAAATTAGAAACATTTGAAGTAAACCTAAAAGTAATACAAGCATTTGAAGTAATGTAGAATTAAGGCACATGTATCACTTTCCACACTTAAAAGTAATACAAGTTAGCAAGCAATCAATATAACTGATCAAGGTCAGTAGATTCAAGTAAACCTAAGTTTTTAAGTGATGCAAGTCAAATGATCTGACCAAATTTTGCAGCCAATTTTTCTAAGTGTCCGCAAGTACAAAATTGCTAATCTCAGTAAAATTTATATCACTAAAGTGTGTAAGAAATTCGCAAATAATATAACCTCTATGCCATTGTTCAAGCCATCAATGCCTAGCAGCTAGACAATAAACGCCCTCTCAAATTTTTCAGCTTCATCATCACAGGCAGCTTGTTTAATTAGAACTTATCTTTATCTCAGCAGTCACATAATAAAATTACATTACAAAGGATACAAGAGAAGCACCCACAACAACTGATCAAATAAAATATACACATGCATATTGTCGCAGATTATGTAATATCATGTGCTTAGTATTAATTTCACATAATTGCTTCAGCTCAAAGTATCAAGAATTTCACATAACTAAAGAGAAGCCAAATTGAAATTATAACTTAAAGGTCCATGTGACAAGATGTTTTACGTTCACTAATATGTAAACCTTAGTGGAGCAATTAAGAGTCAATTAAGACTTGACCAATATCTCAGACAACCAGGAATTTATAAACTAGAATCATGAAGTGAAGACTTTGAAGGAATGCATAAACACAAAAGGTGTTAGAGGAGCATAAGGTCATAATTAAAACACCAATATTTAAAATTTATAAAATAAATTAATTTAAGCATGTATTTGCATATGCTATATCAGTTTTAATTTTTACTACTAAAATATTATAAAATGAAAAATCTTAAAATTCGAGCTTAAAACCTAGTTTTCATCATAATAGATGAATGTACAACTCATATCAACATTGTGAAACACAGCTAATTAGTAATTTTATGAGAGCTGCTTAATCAGCTGCATGCCTGGTGGTGAGTTGCTATCTACCAGACTTGTAACCTGCTGCAAGACATTATCAAGAATCAAGAAAATCCAGTATGATGGCCTGCCACATCAGGCTAAACCCAATAGCATTATTGAATTTACAAACTGAATATCAATACAAATTTAAAATATATTCAGACTCTATATCTATTTTTGTTATTATGAATTATCATACAAACAAAAGTTGGTTAACTTAATTAAGCACTAATGAGGAATTAAAATCAGATTTTATGAATAAGAAAAATCTTTTAGTAAACTAGTTCTCTTGTTCAATAAATCCTACAACGAAGATAATAAACAACTTTGGGTATGACAAAAATGAAATAATTTGCTTACATTTATGATAAAGTTAATGAAGGGATTTGAAGCTGAGTTCTGGGCTGAATAAACCTGATGGAGTATAGCAAAAGCAATCAAGCGCTCAGTGGAATTGAGTATCTTCTTGTCCTGCCCATAAAAGACTCCAACCAGTCAACATTTAATACCTCAACACCTAAATAGTTGACAAATTCAGGAGAAATAAATACAAAAGAATAATATAGAAGTGAAAGAAATAAAACAAAGAAGATCAATATCTTTAGTTAAAATATAGTAGCACCAATATAACTAAGGAACAATAAAATTTTAATCAACCATTGAGAGAATGAAAAGAACTAGACATGGTATATATTCCCTGTGTCACAAAGATTCCTCTTCTCTACAAAAGAGTAATTGTGTTCAACACACTAAAATAACACTTAATTTCTTTCCACCGAACAATGGAAATGCTCACAAATAATGTCCACATGAGCTCTCTCCACAAAATATTGATTATTGCCTAACAGCTCCTGTTCTTATTACAAGCACAATTAAACCTTTTGATCAATTGGTTCATCACATCAATAAATCTGGGGAAAATGCTCAATGAAACAAAAGATAGAAAAATTGAGACCTAAAAAAGAAGTTTGTGAGAAAATTATGTTTTAGTTGACTCATGGCATGATCGTCAACATATATTGTTCATCTGATCCACTTTAATGAAACTAAACTCCTCAAACAACTTGGAACTGCCTCCAAGCTCCAACAGTTGCATGCCATTTTCTGTTTTCTAAAGCATGTGGATCAACAACCAATGAAATATAATCTAAGACAAAATAAAGGGAAGACAAAATCCTATAAGCATTATTAGGTTGGTTGATGGTCAATTGTTCCCTTACAAAAAATAATCCAGATTAACAATTTTTTCCTGCCTAATCTGTTATCAGAATGAAGGCAAAGCAGATGTCCCAAACTTGCAAGGAACACTTAAAATGTACATTGGCCCAAGTGTTATCATGCAGTTTGCCATGGTAGCAAAACAGATCCACCTATAATAAACATGGAGTATAAGACAAAAGCAAAGAAACAGAACAATGGGACAAAGGAAGAGATAAACTCATAAACCAGAACCCAACACTGATACATTTAGAATCCATAATTGAAACAATCTGAATAAGTAATATTATACATGTCAAGAACAAAAATGGGTCATAAGCCGAAAGAGGCTCAAAGGTTAATATGAAGAGGCTCAAAGGTTCCTCTCTTTTGATCTTTTCTCGCAGTGACCCACAACCCTTAACCCACACAGCTTCACTGAGAGTGGACCCATTATTCTGGAAGCATTTTCGGACATTGAGGGCACCTTCTTCCCCGATGAACAGCTTCTGATTCATACCGAGAGAAAGTAGAATCGAATTGACAGAAAAACACCCATAGTCGTCTCTCCCTCTATCTCTCTTGGCTCCCTTTTACTCTTATTTCTACCCCTCAATAACCCTGGTTCGAACCCTTCTTCAATTGACAAGACTAAGACGAAAGAGAAGGGTATCTTACCAGTAGCAAAGGCAAGACGAAGACGAACGGTGGCCGGCGGCAAATGCAATCTCGCGGTCTCACAGCAAAGGCAAGACGAACACAAACGGAGCTGTCTCACAGTGGAGCTGTCTCGCGAGAAGAAGCCAACAAGCTCTCGCAGGAGGAAGATCCCCTGTCACCAGAAGCCGCAGACCGAGCTTGAACCAATCTGAAGTGGAGAGCAGGGCGACTTGGGGCTAGGGCACAATGATTTGCAGATTTGGCTTGGAAGGAAAAGTTAATGCGGCCAGAAAAAAATAAAATGGGGGGAACTTTTTTAGATGTTTTTAAGGTGGGGGGAAAGGATAAAAATATGCAGAATTTTTTATGCTTACGTTAAAAAAGTATACCCACTTAGTATTTTTTGTCCTCTGATAATATATTGAAATTAAAAAAATGAAAGAAAAAAATAATGCATTCATGTTTTCTTTATGTCAATGTTAATTTTAAAATAAATTATGTTCTCTTTATAAATTTAAAAAAAATTC